>JAHSPW020000002.1:32524806-32797306 GCA_019985065.2 Arctostaphylos glauca
GATTTGAGACATGTGATACACGTTGACACTTGAACGATACAAGAACGATTATTGGCCTCCTTCAGGAGAGTGGTATGAACTACTAGCCTCATTCAGGAGAGTGTTATGAAATGACACATCGTAACTACCCTCCCTCGGAAGAAGTGCTAGAAGTGACGTTAACACTTGACGAGACATACGTGTTGTGAAATAGTTATATGGTTTGATTGATAATGAAACGGTGCTGTGAAATTTAAAAGTATGATTTATACGCTTACCCTTGTGCTTTACATATGTCCTAACCTAAGTTAGTGTTCGATGTTCATATTAGGTACCATCTCACTTCATGTGCATATAATATTGGTGTAGATATTTTTTGCTGGATTGTATAGCTCAACTCTTCATTCTTTTCAGGTACCGTTGTGGATCATTAGCATGGAGTGTATGACATGCTTGGTTGACATATTTTTTTGGGAAAGCTAATAGAATGGAGTTATCTAACATCTTTTATATATACTTTATTTTTAGAAGATGTGTCATAACTCATATCCTTATTCTGGTGACTCGAAGGAATGTAATGTTTAAACTCTTTGAAACGTGATGTTTGATGATGAAACATCAGGCCGGGATGCCCTTTTGTCTTGTAATCCTTTTGTAAACCGAACTTTAATGGTATATCATGAATGGTTATTTGGGTTGATTGGTGAGTTTTTGTGAGGATTATATTGATACGTGTTATGGTTCATTATATTGAAAATTGTGGGCATGAATGATCTAATTTTGTTATCTGTTTTTACAATCAGTTTACATACTGGTTTAATTCCAGATTGTTACTTTTGTTATTTTTCAGAATTTGTAATTTTTATAATTGAATGTTTATATTTTTTTAGATAACTCAAAGTGTCCAGATCAGGTTACGCGCACCTCGACTAATCTTTGGTGGACCAATCCCACTGTCCACTTGTGGGGATCCCACTTAAAGCCAGAGCAAACCTCGATATGGACTTGTCCCATAAAAATTGATAGCATCTAAGACCTAAGACACTATTTGGTTAAGAAAGAGCAAACTCATAAGTCTCAAACCTTGACCACTAGACCAATCCATTGAGGTTAATTAAATTATTAATTGTCAGTTTTCTGAGTACTGTTTTCTTACAGTTTTCCCATACACCACTATTTGGTTAGTGCAAAATTGTAAAAATCTGAAACTTACTTCCACATATGACGACGAGCAAAAGTGATCGAAACAGCTTATGAGACAATCTCTCGCACTCTATATATCCGACCAATCACATCTTATCAGAAAGAATTTTGCAATTATTCACAAAAAATACTCTCAAAAGACAAAGAAAAACATAAGATCTCCCATAAAAAATCCAAACTAAACCATCAGGAATGGATATATCTAACAATTACGAGCAGTGTTTATTGCTTGCCTCCTATTACTGTTTGATAATACCATTTACTGTTCACTATTAATAACTTTCATGATCAATAGGTGACGCACAATTGGTCTGATCTAATTGATATGGGCTTTCCTCATACTCCAAGCACTAAATTTTGAAATTCTTACACTCTCTGTTCCATTATTGAAGGTGTACAAATGAGCCCTTTTGCCAATAGCTAAAGTTGGATAAACCCTAGTAGTGATACAAGCCTTTCCTTTCCCGCCAAAGCTCTCCACTATAGAGTGATCAACCTGTATATAATTCAAATTTGTACTTTAGATGCAATAAAAATTAGGCTAACTATGGTGGGCAAAAACTTGCAAACCATGTGTGGCAATGATAAAGAAATTTGTTAATTACAACATAAAACTTTGGATTTGGAGAAATTGTAGTGTGCGTGTATGTATTGCCGCAAAATGTCGTAGCTTTATCCGTTTTGTCCTCAAAACTATACCGTTTTGACACCATGCATTTTAAAACGGTGTACCTGGTCTCATGTCTCTAGGTGGATATTAATACCTCAAGATGAGGACTGATCCCAGGCGGATTGCTGCCATCATTGGCGCCTTAATTCTTCCTGGTGAGATCTGTGCCTTGATTCTGCGCGCACTATCTTTGGGTTGTGGGAGAATTAGGGGCACCATCAATGGGATCACATGAGTTGTCTAGATCAAGCATTCGGCTCCACCTAAACTCTTACCTTTTGCATTGCTAGGGGAGTGTGTGAGTAGAAGTCAATTTAACTGAGGGTGTGCACACCAGGCTAATCGACCATGTGCGTGCTGGTAAGTTGCTAGTCGATCTAGGAATTGTTGGTCGACTGGTCGATGTAGAGTTAGGTTTAGGCTCATCATAATTTTATTTTCCAATTATATATCAAGTCTAAGGATTATAAGCTTTGTGATAAATATACTGTATTTGGGTTGAGCTTCATACTCCATCTTGTAGAAGCTAAAGAAATCATATCCGAATTGTTGAAGACCATAGTATTCACTAGGCTTTGTGAGTGTTAAAAGGCTTCAGAAACATACCAAGGTCCTTAACAAGAGTTTATCATGAACAGGGTCAACATCCACAAAAGCACCAAAACTGGTCTTGTCGTAATCTAGATGTAATGAAGACCTGTTTATTAAACAAAGAGATAGTGTTGTTACTCCAAAGCTCAGCAACACAAGAAATTATATGAGCTAGAGAGAGAGAGAGAGAGTGAGAGAGACCTGCTTAGGTCATTACACATGAGAAGGACAAGTTTTTTCTCAAGTTTGTAAACTCTGAAGTAGACTGCTGTGTACTCTTCTAAACCCTTTGAAGCTAAAACCAGTAACCCAAATGGTCCAACCTCGCCTCTGACTGATGCACCATTTTGCGTACAAAGCTGTTGTGGGTTAGTACTCAAACTTGGATCTAGCAAATCCACTTTCCCAAACTTTGATATATCAAACTCGATCTCTACATCTGCCTATTAAGAATAATCCCAGAAAATTGAAATATTAGAGAATGTAATAACTTTTTTTTTCATTACTATAATATTTTTCAAGAAGAATCTCATTTTCAGTGATAGTCAACTAATAGACCCACATGTGTGCCGGTAACTCCAGAAAGCTCGACCATCGAGCCTCCTTTTAGCACCGTGTTTGGCAGGTCAACTTTGTTCTTCCGTAATTTTTCTAACTCCTTAACTGGCCATTGGATCAACTGTTTTCCAGATTTATCTAGCCAAATTTGTCTCGGAACCGCCTACCAAAAAAGTATATGATAACAAAATTGTTAGTACATTATCGAAGATAATTTAAGGAATCAACTACGGGTACAAGTAAAAATTGATAAATCGAACAGAATTGCAAAATTGAATCACATCGACGTTTTGTTCTAATTTTTAGAATTTTTTTTTCCCAAACTAGACCGAACTGAACCAGTTACATTCCTAGAACCCACTGAGTTTACCTATCTCAACCGAGGAGAAGTTAATCGTACCTGAAGTCCAGACCACCCCTTCAACACATCAATGGCTTCAATTGTGGACTCATTGATCCAACCCCACAAGATCCTTCGGTTCTTTTCGCTATCAAAAAATGTTTTCGAGGCATAATACTTTCCATGGTCGTATTTTAACCCTGAATAACCTTCCACGGACCCCTTATCCGGGATAAAAATATCCTTGACATGGTCATACGTTCCAATCGTGTAGTGATCATGCCAAGTGTTAGACAAACTAGCCTTCAGCACATGCTTAAACTTGGAACTAATCATTGATGTATCGACACCATTTTTGGAATCAGTAGAAACAGGATAAAAATCAGGACACTCCCACATTCCAGTACCCTCTGCTGAATGCAAAGGTTCATTGGCTTCAACCCAAGTAATAAAATCCTTACTCTTATACAGAATAGCCTTACCCAAGCTATCTATTTTGCTTCCAATTATCACTCTCCATCTACCATCTGGGCCTAGCCAAGCAGTGGTTGGGTCTCGGAATGAGCTTGAGTTGATTTTGTTCATGGGAGTGGGCTCCATTAGTGGATTGTTGGGTATTTTGATCCACTCTACAAGGAATGGATCCGAATGGTTTTTGGGCATGGCTAGATTTTGGACTTGTTGACCCACTTGGTTTATCCCGGTGTAAAGAATGACCGGTTTGCCCCCGCGGAGGATTGTGGCTGACCCGGACCAGCATCCGTTAATATCGGAGGGCTGTGATGGGTAGATGGCAGGTTGGTGGGGGATCCAATTGATGAGATCCGTGGATGTCGAATGGCCCCACACTATGTTGCCCCAGACTGCACCTTGAGGGTTCCACTGGTAGAATAGGTGATAAACTCCATTGTGAATCATAGGCCCTGTAACAAAAAAAATGTTATAGAATTTTGTTGCCTCTAAAAACAAAAACTAGTTGGAAAATGTCCCTCAGGTTTGGCAACAAGTAGATTAATGAACTTACCATTAGGATCTGCGAATCAAAAGTCAACCAATTGTCCATTCTCACAAGTATAACAGTTTCATTAAGAAAACAGAGCCAAAAAGTTAGAAGGAATAATTAAACACATGATGATATAAACTTGCAAAAAAAAAAAACATATACAATTTGTGAAGAAAAAGAGTACCATTCATCCAGTTCTTGCGGGGTTGGAAATGGAAAGAGGTTCTGTAAGGCTGAGAAGCTTCAATTTCTATAAAACCATGGCCAAAGAGGAGGGAAAATAAGCAAATTAGCCAAATAGAGGAATTGGCCATGGTTTCTCTGTGGAAAATGAGCAGAGTAAGGAATCTGAGATTTTTCTGAAAGGGTGCTAGTAAATTATGAGATGTGGGCTGGGAAGCATCACATGAAGATGGGAATAGAGTTATTTTAAATCAAACTTAAGTCAACTCTTTTGTTTTTGTTGCTTGGTTTGTGTTATTATGAACACATTACATTAGTTTTTTTTTTTATTGGAAGAAAAATAGATTTTTTATTTTTTAGCAATGCTGCAGACACAATCTTATATGTATAGATCTAGGCACACAAACACACACATAAACATAAGTTTGTTTCTTTTATTTATTTCTTTTTTGCTTTCTCGCAAATAGTGGTCCCAGCGTGCCTCTTTTATTTTCACTGGGGCCAGCAGGTATCCGTAACTTAGGTAGTTTTTGGCATTGGGCTTGCATACCCTTTAGATGATGATCAGGTCTTGCATACTCTTTTATTAACTCTTCGATCTCACTTTGGTGCTTGTCGTCTACTTGTCTATTAAAAGAACTTCTCACGTTATCAACATTTCATCTTATCTTATTGACAACAAGCAATAATTAATAAAAATTAAATAAAAGTACATAAATAACACAGAAAATATTTTAAAAAATACACACATGGCCAGTGGGTGTAATTAACTAATTATGCAAGGAGTTGAAGATCCTTTAGCCTTTGTGTTAGAATAAGCTTCGTTCAGAACCATTTTGGGATCTACAGCTCCTTTTTTTCTTTTTCTTTTTTTATAGGCGTGGTAGCCAGTTTTGAGATTACTCCAACCTATTATTGATTAGTTCTCGGGAGATCACTCTCATTGTCTACTTGTGGGGACTTATTTAAAGTCAAAATTTTGTCCTGTATGGACTAACTTCATAAAAATTGACAGTACATGAAATGTTTTGAACCTGAGACGTACAACTCCTTTGGATTGGCTATGAACTGCAATGATAGAGTTATTAGTCATGAAGTCTAGAGAATATTCCCCAGCATTTACACCACCATCCGCCACAACAATGGTTTGTTCATCTGTACATATGAAGTGAGCATCTTCCCCTCTTGGCATGATCACGCAACCATCCTCGAGTCTTTCTTAATAGATATACATAACCCTACGTTAAGAGAGAAAAGAATTATAATTGGATTGAAGAGGAAGAAAAGTAAGAGCGAGTTTGATTGTCGGATCATTTATCTCTGAATTGAACTATTCTGTTTTAATCTGTCTTAAGCCCTTATTTGATTCCAGTCTAGATAGAATTGGCAAGTCTACGTTAACTAACATAGTGGGTCATTGATGAGATAAAATAGTATCATCTAAGGGGTGGTTTGTTTTTGGAGGACTGAACAATATTCTGGACTAAATAACTTTTTTACCAAAAATGACCATCAATTGAAACTCACTCACAAAAATCTACTGCTCAATTAAATCTGTCACCCACCCTGCTGAAAATATAAGCAATTTTTGAAAATATTTTGGTAAGATCTTGGTGGTTAATTGGATTTGGGGAGGTTGTAGTGCGCTTCCATATAGTGCGCGTGTTGTGCAGGCAAAACGACATAATTTTTTTCGTTTTGCTTTTGAAAATACGTCATTTTGATTTCATGATAATAATTCATGTGATAACTTAAAGAAAAATAAGAAAGTACACTACAGCTTCCCGAAATCCTGATTAATTACCGTTGGTTTGGCTTGGTACCGTTTCAAAGAAGAACAGTACTAATGCTTCAGAAAAACAAATAAAACTGTTTTCCACAATAAATATAGAATTTGATTCTTATTTACAAGTTCCTTCCCAAATTTTCAAGGTTTTTGTGCTACCATTTGGTAGTAATTTCTCATTCACCACTAAATGCTTTTATCAAAACTAAATACTTAATCTTAATCTCTTCACAAAGACGAATACAACGGTATTTGAAATTGACCCAGTAAAAAACAAGATTCACTTTAAATAGAACTCAGAATTTGCTATAACTAACACTTTCAATAGCCTTTTTCCGCGGCATTTGACAAGTCAATTCCTCCATTTTGATCCTTTTAAAATGAGAGAATCTAACTGAGTAATTATAATAGCAATTGACCGACTTGGGGCCTCCCTCTATGATTAAAAATTTATTTGATCCAATTCGATCTGTTTCATTATTGGGTTCGTTCAGATAAAAGTTTTGAAAATTTTCTGAGAATTGGATCAGATTTGGAGGTAAAAATTTTAAAAAAAAAAATTGGGGTACAGATCGGAGACAGATCCACGCACCTCGAATCCAATCCCGCTTCAATCCTGACCACCGCATTTTTTATGTATATGTGTATTTTTATCCTTGTGACTACTAAACATATATTGTTGAAAACTATACTTCATTAATTATTTTACCGTAGTCAAAAAAAAAAAACTAAACTTTAATTTTTATTTTATTTTTTTGTCTTGAAAGCTTCCAGGGCGGCCAGAAAAGACGGTTATAAAGTTCGGAAATCAAAGGCAGAAATGGTTTGTTCTCAATCTGTCTCATTGTAAGGAGAAGATGAGAAGTTCATAACTGGAAAAAAAGATCGACAAATAAAAAATAGATTTTCATACTTCAAGGTGGAGATACAATCTATTATTTTTCTAAAATAAGTGAAGTTACGGTATTTTTCAAAACTAAAGTGGAGGTCTCTGCCAATGTTCTGAATACCGGATCAGTTTGGGTACCGGTTTTTCTATTGGTACGGTACGTACCGGTACCGGTCATGTACCGGGTACCGTATCGGATTTATCGCAACTATCAATATATATAAATTATAGAGAGAATGTCCAAAAAAATTAATTTTTTCCGCAATTCTTAAAAAAAAAAAAAAAAAAATCCGGTACCGGCCGGTATGGCCGGTATTAGCCGGTACGGCAGGTACCCAGCCGTTACTGACCGGTATTGAAGGCGGTACGGTACTAGGAGTACTTGGTACCATTTTTATGTCAAAACGGTACGTACCGGCCAGTACGATACGGTATTGACAAATTTGGTCTCTGCTATTATCAGTGACCTCAAGAGAGGTCAATGCATTTTTATCCTATTTTCTTACTTCAAGTTTGACAATTACATATTGTAGCAATAAATTCGAAATGATACCAATATTTGCACTGATATCGGTACATACCGTAATACCGTTCAGTAGAAAAAATAATATGCTCGCCACTACGAGTTGAAATTTTGCTTTTAAGTAAATGCTTAAAGAGACTGGTCCAATATTTAAATACTTCCATACAATATTGTTTCTAAGGACATAAAATCTCCAACTGAAAAGGAAAGTAGTACATTCATTGGATAAATTTTATCTCCTAATTGACATATTAATTCCTAAGCCATCCGGGGGGACCTGCTGTGCAGCCCCGCACAGCAGCCTCCGCTGGGCGCCTATACGACGTAGTTTAGCGTAAAACGACGTTGTTTTGGTATATGCTTTGAGGAGTTTGTTTAGTTAAAATTTTAAGACTTCACCCACTTAAAACAAAGTCATTTTTAGTGAAAAAAAACACATAAAAACTTCACTACAAACTTACAAATGAAACATAGTTAGTGTCTATTTAGAATATGTTAATTATTAAATTATTGTTTGATTTTTTTTTTTTTGTCTTTGTTTGATTTTTTTTTCCAAATTTTCAGTTTTGTTTCAATTTTTTTGACGATTATTGATTCATGGCGAAATAGATTTCAAAAAAGTATAAAATTATTTTGAAAAATTAAAAAAATTTATAAAAGACAAAAAAGTAAATCAAAACAAGGTCTGTTAAGGCTTATTTTTCGTTATTAGTAATTTTTTTACTTTTTGATATAATTTCATACTTTTTAAATTTTTTTGGTCAAAACAAACCAATAAACTACAAAAAAATGATGGAGCACGTGAAAAAAAGAGAGTTAAGTTTGTTTAAAGGTTCTATTTGGCCTAACTTACGTAAATGAATTATTTTTTATCTTTATTTAAAAAAATTATTTGTTATTTTTGAATTATTTTAACGATGTTTGTTTAGACTTATTTTTTATTTTAATATATTGTTTTTAACTTTTAAACATAATTTCATATTTTTCAACATAAGTTAGGCCAAATAGAGCCATAACAAACTTAACCCTCTCTTTTTTTTTTCATGTGTTCCATTGTGTTTTCATAATTTATTGGTTCGTTTCGACAAAAATAATTTAAAAAGTATGAAATTATGTCTAAAGTTAAATTTGTTTGTACTAAAGACAAAAAATAAGCAAAAAGATATGTTGTTTGACTTATTTTTTTGTTTTTACTGAACGTTTTTTAACTTTTTCAAAATATTTTTATACTTTTTTGAACTCTGTTGTTGAGACGAAGCAATAACCATAAAAAAAAAATTAACGCAAACTTAAAAATAAGAAAAAATAATCAAATAAGAACAAGAAAACAATCAAACAATAATTCAATAATTACCACAGTCAAAAAAATTGAAACAAAACTGAAAATTTGAAATAAATAATCAAAGAAAGACAAAAAAAAAATCAAACAATAATTTAATGATTAACACATTCTAAATAGACACTATACTATGTTTCATTTGTTAAGTTTGTTGTGACATTTTTATGTGTTTTTTCACTAAAAATGACTTTGTTTTAAGTGGGTGAAGTTTTAAAATTTTAGCCAAATAAACCCCTTAAAGCATATACCAAAACGACGTCGTTTTACGCTAAACTACGTCGTATAGGCGCGCAGCGGGGGCTGCTGTGCGGGGCTGCACAGCAGGCCCCCCGGATGCACAAAAGCTACGTCATATAATATCAGGATCCCTGCATTGTAAACTATAATCGCAGTTAAAACATATTAACCAAAGCTGTCATTGCGGCCATTACCACCACCGTCAATATTTTAGACACCGTCTTTCCGACTCCATTCGATTTCGGAGGAGGGGAAAAGCCGACAGCCACCACAGGAGGAGGTGCAGACTCTCCGTCTAACTGTTGGTCACCGGCATCCAAGGATTCAGGCGTCGGTCCATACTTCGGCGAGTCATTGGAAGTCGGGGATTGAGAAAATGGTGTAATTATTTATTGGACATTATTGCTCATGATGTAATTTTTCTGCCCCTAACTTTTCATGTCAAGTATCAACGACGACATAGCAAAACCTGACTTCCAGATCAACTTAGTTTCTTCCATCCAACTTCACATTAGTGATCATCAAACTGGGATGGTCACTCAGCTCTAACTACTTCCCATATGTGTGATCGGCTTCTGGGTTGGCCTGGTTGCATTACTTGAGGTCTCCTCCGCCATAGGTAGGGATTTGAACAACTTAAGAGACTCTATTTCTCTAAAAGAAGCATATGGTAATACTTAAACTCATATACATCAACCAGAAACAACATCCACAAGGACGACAACTTTGAGGACTCTATGTTGGAATTATCACGTTAATTATGGGATTTGGGATTTATCCCATATGCTAAATTATCCCATGTGATAATTATCTTTTGTTGGCTCCCATGTCATGTAGTGGTGTAGTGGTGCTAGGATTGTGGAATTGCAGTTACAACAGTATTCCTTGATGGGAGGAATAAAACCCTAGTAGTGGGTCCCTAGCCTAGCCTATATATATGGTGCCTGTGTATTCCATCAGTACGGCAATTTACAGAAAGGCATAGGCCAGAAAAATCTCTCTCTTATTTTGCTAACAGTTTTCTGTGGTTACAGAAAAGGAAATCCACTGATCTTGATTTTTCAATGGCAGAAGGTAACTTTAAATTAATTTCCGCTGCGACTCTGAATGTCTAGATTAAAATATATCTAACATGTGGTATCAGAGCCACCTTCTTGCCTTGCTATTTCAGATTATATGAGTAGTATATTTCTTGCTTAAAGTTAATCCATAGAAACATAAATTTTCTGTTTCGATTCAAGAATAATTTCATGGCCCATAAGGTTTTGCTAGTTTCAATAAGGAGCATTAAGGAATTAATATTTGGGTCAACGTAAAGTAATTAGATGCTTGAAGTTGTGATTATTTGAAATAAATTGGGAGTAGCCACAGCATCCTCGTTTATTGAAAAATAATCAAATAAAGTTGATTGTCTAAATATTTTTGGAGTAGCCAAAGCATCCTAATTCACAAAGATAATCATATTAAGTCCAAGCTTCATATAGATAAATATGCATCTATGTTGTGATTAAATCATAGGATTAATAACCTGGCCCCACAGGGAGGTTATTGATTTTGTGGTTTAATTGGAATAAGGTAGGTGATTTGGCGTTAATGGATGGAATTTTCCTAGGCCCGCAGGTATGGGGAATTATATTCATTAGTGTTGGATCATGCTAGTCTTATTATAAAGTTTTGGTAAATTTATGCGTGATGCACCTCTATTTTTAGTTGGTTAAAATTTACAATTGATGAAATTGACATTGGTTGATTTAAATAAAGTTAATTATTTCATAGCATTAAAGAATTTTCCTTGGTTATTGCAGCTATAAAATTTTCCACTGCACCTTTTGATCTTGTTCATATTCCAATGCTTACTGGTGACAATTTTTCTGACTGGAAAGAAAGTATTCTTCTGAGTTTGGGGTGTTCTGAGCTTGATTTGGCGCTTCGTGAGGATGCACCACCCGCCCTCACGGAATCAAGTACGCCAGCTGAGAATTTAAAGCATGAACGGTGGGAGCGATCTAATCGCTTATGTTTGATGTTCATGAAATCTCACATCAATAAAAGCATTAGGGGATCTATCCCTGAAACAGATAAGGCTAAAGCATTTTTGCAGGCTGTTGAGGAACAATTTGTTCGTTCTGACAAGGCTTTAGCCAGCACCCTAATGAAAAGGCTATCAAGCAAGACTTTTGATAGCACTAAAGGTGTGCGCGAGCACATTATGGAAATGAGGGACATGGCAGCTCAACTTAAGTCCCTAAAAATGGAGATTTCTGAGGCATTCTTGGTTCATTTCATTTTGAACTCTCTCCCTTCTGAGTATGGTCCTTTTAAAATTTCTTATAACACACATAAGGATGAATGGTCAGTGAATGAATTGCTAACCATGTGTGTTCAAGAAGAGGAGAGATTGAGAACTGAGAGGCCTGAAAGTTCTCATATGGCTACTCATTCTAAAGGAAAGACCAAGAAATTCAATGATGTCCTAAAGCCGAAGAATACAGTGTCATTCAAGAAAGTTGGCAATAAAGTTTCTTGTTTCTTCTGCAAAAAGAATGGGCACATGAAGAAGGATTGCCAAAAGTATAAGAAATGGCTTGAAAAGAAAGGTAATCTCCTACCTCTAGTGTATAATGAATCTCTTTTGGTTGAAGCTCCCTTTAATTCATGGTGGATTGATTCTGGTTCTACAATCCATATTATTAATACCATGCAGGGATTTCTCAAAATAAGGAAGCCGACACCAAGTGAACAATATGTCTATTCAGGAAACAAGAAGCGTTCGTTGGTGGAGGCTATTGGGATCTTTAAATTAATTTTAGAATCTGGTTATGTTTTGGAACTTCAGAATGTGTTTTTTTATTCTTGGTTTTTCTAGAAATTTGGTTTCTGTTACCAAGTTAGTTGAAGTTGACTTTGAGTTTAGATTTGCAAATTCCAGTTTTAGTATTTTGAAGAACAATGTTTACATTGGTGGTGGAATAAAAGTTGATGGTTTATTTAAATTTTCTTTATATCCCACTTTTGAGAATAATTGTTTATCCTTACATGTTGATGTTGGGAAAAAGCGCAGTTTTATAAATGAGAACTCATATATGTTGTGGCATAGGAGATTGGGACATATCTCCATTGAGAGGATCAAAAGGTTAGTAAATGATGGAGTCTTACAAACTCTTGATTTTACTGATTCTAGGACTTGTGTGGACTACATAAAGGGAAAGCAGACTAACAAGAACGCTAAAGGTGCTACAAGAAGTAACATTCTAGAAATCATACACACTGATATCTGTGGACCTTTTCTCAATACTCCTTGTCTGAATGGTCAGAGATATTTTATCTCATTCATTGATGATCATTCAAGATACATGTATCTCTATCTTCTAAAAGAAAAGTCTGAGGCATTGGATGCTTTCAAACTTTATAAAGCTGAAGTAGAGAAACAGAAGGAAAAGAAAATCAAGATCGTGAGATCTGATAGAGGAGGGGAGTATTATGGTAGGTACACAGAAAAGGGACAAATGAAGGGTCCATTTGCGAAATTCCTTGAAGAGGAAGGCATTATTGCACAATACACAATGCCTGGCACGCCACAACAAAATGGTGTAGCTGAAAGAAGGAATCGCACACTCATGGACATGGTTCGAAGTATGATTAGTAATTCTGAGTTGCCATTATTCCTATGGAGTGAAGCCTTAAAAACTGCTGTGTACATCTTAAATAGAGTTCCGTCCAAGGCTGTCTCTAAGACACCTTTTGAGTTATGGAATGGACGGAAACCTAGTTTGAATCATCTACACATATGGGGTTGTCCTATTGAGGTGAGGATCTATAATCCTCACATAAAGAAATTGGACCCGAAAACAATAAGCGGTTATTTCATTGGCTATCCAGTAAACTCCAAAGGATTCAGGTTTTATTGTCCTTCAAACAATCCTAGAATTGTTGAGAGCAGAAATGCAAAATTTCTTGAGGATGCTGAACCTAGTGGGGGTGATTTTCCTCGCAAGTTACAATTTGAGGAAACACTAGAGCAAACTGATACGCCTTCATATGAAGGACGATTGATTATGCTAAGAGATGGTGAAATTGAGTACTCTAAGCATCAATCAATTCCAGAACAATCAACTCATGAACAACAAGTTCAAGCAGATTCTATTGCTCATGAAGAACAGGTTCAAACAGATTCTATCCCTAGTTCACAAACTGCAGAAGAGATAGAATTAAGAAGATCCTCAAGAACAAGGAGACCAGCAATTTCTAGTGATTACATAGTTTATCTCCAAGAGTCCGATTTTGATGTTGGACCAAAGGAGGATCCTAGTTCGTTTCCACAGGCTATGAGTGGAGATAACTCCGCACTTTGGTATGATGCCATGAAGGATGAGATGCAATCCATGTATCAAAATCAAGTTTGGGATCTCGTTCACTTACCTGAAGGAGCAGTTGTCATTCACAACAAATGGGTTTATAAAACCAAAAGGGATGCTTCTGGTAATGTTGAGCGATATAAGGCTAGACTTGTTGCTAAGGGATTCACTCAAAAGGAGGGCATTGACTACCATGAAACCTTCTCTCCGGTTTCTAAGAAGGATTCATTCAGGATTATCATGGCGTTAGTAGCTCATTTTGATCTAGAGTTACATCAAATGGATGTGAAAACGGCATTCCTAAATGGGGATCTTGAAGAGGAGGTATACATGTTACAGCCTGAGGGTTTTCAGGATAACAGTCAGAAAGTTTGCAAACTCAGAAAATCCATATATGGACTTAAGCAGGCATCCCGTCAATGGTATATTAAATTTCACAAGGTTATTTCCTCATTTGGGTTTACAGAGAATCTTGTTGATCAGTGTATATACCTTAAAGTTAGTGGGAGCAAATTCATTTTCCTGGTCCTATATGTGGATGACATTTTGCTTGCATGTAATGACTTAGGTTTGCTACATGACACCAAACAGTTCCTCTCTCAGAACTTTGAAATGAAGGATTTAGGTGATGCCTCTTATGTCATTGGCATAGAGATTCACAGAGACAGAAAACAGAGAATTTTGGGACTGTCTCAAAAGGCCTACATTGAAAGGGTTCTTGAGAGATTTCATATGAAGAACTGTAAGGCTTCTGTGGCACCTATTGTCAAAGGGGAAAAACTAAGCAAAAATGAGTGTCCTCAGAATGCATTGGAACATGAGTAGATGAAAGGCATACCGTATGCATCTGCTATAGGAAGCCTAATGTATGCACAGGTCTGCACTAGACCTGACATTGGCTTTGCAGTGGGATTATTGGGTCGATATCAAAGTAACCCAGGTTTGGGTCATTGGAGAGCTGCAAAGAAAGTCATGCGGTACCTACAAGGAACCAAGGATTACAAATTGACTTACAGACATACTGATCATTTGGAGGTGGTTGGTTATTCAGACTCGGATTTTACTGGTTGTGTAGACACTAGAAAATCTACTTCAGGATATATCTTTCTGCTTGCCAAAGGTGCTATATCCTGGCAAAGTAGTAAGCAAACTATTGTTGCTACGTCTACTATGGAGGCAGAGTTCATTTCATGCTATGGAGCTACTACACAGGCATTATGGTTGAGGAATTTCCTCAGTGGTCTAAAAATTGTCAATTTTGTGGAGAGACCATTAAAACTCTTCTGTGACAATACTGCTGCGGTTTTCTTCTCCAAGAACAATAAAAGCAGTAGCAGAAGTAAGCATATCGACATCAAGTACCTCAGTGTCAAAGAGAGCATAAAGAGACGTGAGGTGTCTATTGAGCACATAAGTACTAAGTTGATGATTGCTGATCCTATGACCAAAGGTTTACCGGTACCACAGTTCAAAGGGTCATGTGGAGCGTATGGGAGTTGTCAATTCATTTTATGTTTAATCTCTCTCTAGTCTATAAACATACATTCGTATTTGTTTATTTTGGAGAATAAAGTTTTGTGCACATCATTTTTATCCATGGGGATGATACAAAAGTAGGACCCGAATGACTTCTTGTAGTTCATTCATAAGGTATTTATCCATTTTGTACTCTTTTAAAGAATATTGTGCATGTAATGCATGGAAGGGACGGCCTGACTATATAATAGGCTTTACTACCATGATTCTTGTATAGTGTTCTTTGTCTGAGTGGGAGTTTTTCCACAACTAGTAAAATCAGTTTGGCCATATTTGTTTAACTGTCATCCTATGCAGGAATATGTCATGAGAGCCAAGTGGGAGAATGTTGGAATTATCACGTTAATTATGGGATTTGGGATTTATCCCATATGCTAAATTATCTCATGTGATAATTATCTTTTGTTGGCTCACATGTCATGTAGTGGTGTAGTGGTGCTAGGATTGTGGAATTGCAATTACAACAGTATTCCTTGATAGGAGGAATAAAACCCTAGTAGTGGGTCCCTAGCCTAGCCTATATATATGGTGCCTGTGTATTGTTGGTGCAAAATGTGGAATATTCGGAATGTGAACAATATGATGAACTTGCTTCGAGGCGCGTTACGACGTCGCTTTCCGAAAAACAGTATTCGCCCCCACCAATTGGTGTGCACCGGGTTGCAGCGAATATGTTTCGAAGATACAACGAAGCCCGATCGAAAGATCTTCTGTCTGCGTACGCACAAACGAAGAACAGACAGAATACCGAATCAAATATAAAATAAAAGAACCAAGGGACTGTTAAATCCGTTTCTGCAGAATAACGAATTAACAGCACAAGAAAAACGGATTTTGGAGTGAGAGAGTTTTCTGATTAATTCAGTTTCTAAATGGCTGTGATCTGGGCTCTATTTATAGACCCAGATGCACCCACTCGCGCAGGGTTGTACCTGTTCGCGAACGGACACGCCCACACCCAATCGGTTCACCCGAACGGGTACGAACCATGGATCGCGTCCAATCCAACAGGCGCACCCCGTGTGACTCAACCGCCAAACGTACGCAACGCGTGTGCCACGTCAGCGCCACCTTACTGCCAAATCGCAATAAAAAAGGGCGCCTACGTGCTAAGTGCAAAGTGCACCATCAAAGCGCCACACAGCCCACTGCCACGCGCACGCGCACGCATGTGCGAAGCACACCGGTTTTGCCGGTTTAAGGTGCGGAGCACCTTAATTACGGTGCGAAGCACCTATGAGCCAAGCCACTTTACAGCTAAGCTATTAAAGTAAACTTGATAGGTGTGCTCCCTTATATAAACCATTAAACTTTCTCCCACCTAAGCAATGTGGGACAAACCTCTACACTCAAAAATAAGTTTTCTCAAGCACAAGGAAATTTTGATAAAACACCCAATTAAAAACCCATTTTATTTTGACAATTTCAACATGTATTCCATCAGTACGGCAATTTACAGAAAGGCATAGGCTAGAAAAATCTCTCTCTTATTTTGCTAACAGTTTTCTATGGTTACAGAAAAGGAAATCCACTGATCTTGATTTTTCAATGGCAGAAGGTAACTTTAAATTAATTTCCGCTGCGACTCTGAATGTCTAGATTAAAATATATCTAACACTCTATTGCAACTTGGTTCACATAAATATATTTGAGCTCTATATTTCGAACCTTAGATGTAATTTTTCTTTATTTGCAATTATTGTAATCGACTCTATTTTAAAATGAAAAGTCAATTTGTTTCTATTAATTTTTTTATTTAAGTCTTCAAAATTTGGAACGTCACACTGTTTAATCTCATGTTTTTATGTTTGATGCGTGTACCTTAATGTGCTTTCATAAATAGGAGAAATAATAAAAAACACAAAGAGAAAGGAAAAGGTTATTGTAACTCATACACTTATTGGAAAGAGTGTTGCAATTATTCCCAAAAAAAAAAGTCATCTTAAAAGAAAAAGGAAACCATACTCCAAGCACCAAACCTACTAATTACTTTTGTCTGATCTAATTGATATGGGCTTTCTTCATACTCCAAGCACTAAATTTTGAAATTCTTACACTCTCTGTTCCGTTATTGAAGGCATACAAATGAGCCTTTTCGTCAATAGCCAAAGTTGGATAAACCCTAGCAGTTATACAAGCCTTCCCTTCCCCACCAAAGCTCTCCACTATAGAGTGATCAACCTGTACATAGTTCAAAATTGTACCTTAGATGCATTAAAGATTAGGCAAAATATGGTGAGAAAAAACTTGTAAAGCGTGTGTAGCAAATGTTAGGTAATTTTTCAATTACAACCCAAAATTATGGGGTGGTGGAGGTCCTGATTCTGCAAATATATAATATTGGGTGTAATTGCGTTGTCATGGATCGTGCACATTTATAATTGGTGGGACATTTTTCCCATTTCAAGGTTTCATAGTTATCTGTTTCATACCGTATCATTTGGTATCGTACTGGTCTTATAGCAATAGCGGTCCATCTTTGTACCATTGCACCAACCATACTAGCCTGTTTCGCCGTGTTCGGGTGTGTTCCGACAGGTATCGTACCGAGCTGTATACTTTTTTTTTTTTTTAAATTCAATTGATGATTTTTTGGATAATTATACATAATTTAGACAAAAATCATCCCCTTTATGTTTGAGAGTTTATTTTTTAGCTGTAACGCTTTATTTTATATGCCCAATATAATTTTTTGTTAAAAAAATATTTGAGAAATCTATATTTTTTAATCGATAAATCTGAACGATACGTTCGCCGATATGAAATTGATAACTTTGCATAAGCGAAATCAAACCCAATATTTAGCTATGTTAGCTAGCTACGGCTTGCAAAACATAGTCTGTCAGTCTCAACAACAACTGGATAATTTATTTTTTCTACATTGTCTTGCCAGATTTCTCAGGTGCCATAGCTCAAAGTTATTGATCTTGTAGCTGAAAAGCGTATCGTTTTTCTTATTAAAAAAAAAAAAGATATTTATCGGTACCGGTATATTCTAGTGTACCATTTCAAAATTATCGCTATAGCATATAATGTACATTTTTTAAATTACATCATCAACCACGAGAAAATAGAGCATTAAAACTTGTAAATTAATTAACAATAACAAATTATAGAATTTAATTATTTTTATGTAACAAAATACATACTAGAACATAGACAAAATGAAGAATTATAAAATCTTATTACCTTTAAAAAGATTGAATATAATCACTAAAATTGAAAATAATTCCTCTATAAAAATAACATTATGTAACTGATTTTGAGAGAACTTATAGCAAAATCAATTTGACATTAACCCCAAGGGGTTGGCCTGATAGTCAAAACTTGTGACTTAGAGGAATGCTCCATCTTAGGTCTCGGGTTCCAAATTTCTCAAGTGTTATCAACTCTTTTTGGGTCAGTCCATACAAGATAAAATGTTGTGGTTTTAATTGGGGCCCCCATAAAGTGGATGGTGAGAGTGATCTCCCGAGGACTAGTTGGCACTAAGTTAGGAGTAATTTCAAAACCGACCAGATACCTCGGTTATTAAAAAAATTAATTTGACATTAATAAAAAGTAAATTGAAGTACAAAAAATCATGCCGACTAAGATTTGAAAAATACTCGGTAGGGCCCGGAAACATACCAAGGACCTTAAGGAGAGTTTATCATGAACAGGGTCAACATCCACAAAAGCTCCAAAACTGGTCTTGTCGTAATCTAGATGTAATGAAGACCTGTAAGAAATATTGTTGTTACTTCAAAGCTTGCCAACACAAAGAAATTATATGTGAGAGAGAGAGAGAGAGGAGAGGAGAGAGAGAGAGACCTGCTCAAGTCATTACACATGAGAACTACAAGTTTTTTCTCGAGTTTGTAAACTCTAAAATACACTGTTGTGTACTCTGCTAAGCCCTTTGAAGCTAAAACCAGTAACCCAAAGGGTCCAACCGCACCTCTGACTGATGCACCATTTTGAGTACAAAGCTGTTGTGGGTTAGTACTCAAGCTTGGATCTAGCAAATCCACTTTCCCAAACTTTGATATGTCAAACTCAATCTCTACATCTGCCTGTTAAAGAATAATCCAAGAAAATTAAAATATTAAAAGAATATAATAACTTCTATTTTTTCCATTAAAATAATATTTGTTTAGAAAAATCTCCTTTTCAGTGATAGTCAACTAATACACCGACTTGTGTGCCTGTAACTCCAGGAAGTTCGATCACTGAGTCTCCTTTTAGCATCGTGTTTGGCATGTCTACTCTGTTCTTCCGTAATTTTTCTAACTCCTTAATTGGCCATTGGATCAACTGTTTTCCAGATTTATGTAGCCAAATTTGTCTCGGAACCGCCTACCAAAAAAAGTATATGACAACAAAATTATCAGCACATTATTGAAGATAATCAACAAATGGAGGTGCCAGTAAAAATCAATAAATCGAACAAAATTGGAAAATCAAAAAAAATTGACTCTTTGGTCTGATTTTTAGTTAGACCGGTCCATTTCGGTTTGACGTATTCAAAAAAAATTGTTTCGGTGTCAATTTTCTGCCTATAAACACCATAACGAACCAAACCGACCCGGATCGGAATAAAACAAAATTCAATTTTGTTGATGTATTTCTTGTAGTTTGTAATTTTTTTTATAATATGTATTTTTTATTTTCTGTAATATGTATTATTCTTTTATATTAGGCTTGACCTCTTGACAACACAAATGTTTATATGGGAATCAAATATCCCCAAAAAAAATACATACATATTTGACTTGGTTTAACCAAACAAAAAAATTGAACTGAATCGATACAAACCGAAGAAATTAAACTGAACCAAATTGAAATAGGTTAGTTAGGTCTGAATTATTTTCTTACCGAATCAGACCATTTTATACCCTAGAATCAACTGATTTTAGTTATCTAAACAAATAACAAGTTAGTCCTACCTGAAGTCCAGACCACCCTTTCAACACATCAATGGTTCCATTTGTGGACTCATTGATCCAACCCCACAAGATCCTCCGGTTCTTTTCGCTATCAAAAAAAGTTTTCGAGGCGTAATACTTTCCATAGTCATATTTTAACCCTGAATCACCTTCCACGGATCCCTTATCCGGGATATAAATATCCTTGACATAGTCATACGTTCCAATCGTGTAGAGATCGTGGCTAGTTTCTGCCAAACTAGCCTTGAGCACATGCTTAAACACGGAACCAATCATCGATGTATCGACACCATCTTTGGAACTAGTAGAAACGGGATAAAAATCGGGACACTCCCATATTCCGGTACCCTCGGCTGAATGTAAAGTTTGATTGGCTTCAATCCAAGTAATAAAATCCTTACTCCTGTACAGAATAGCCATACCCCGTCGATCTATTTTGCTTCCAATTACAACTCTCCATCTTCCATCTGGGCCTAGCCAAGCAGTGGTTGGGTCTCGGAATGAGCTTGAGTCGATTTTGTTCATGGGAGTGGCCTCCATTACTGGATTGTTGGGTATTTTGATCCATTCTACAAGGAATGGATCCGAATAGTTTTTGGGCATGGCTAGATTTTGGACTTGTTGTCCCAGGTGGTTCATCCCGGTGTAGAGAATGACCGGTTTTCCCCCGGGGAGGATTGTGGCTGACCCGGAAAAGCATCCGTTAATATCGGAGGGCTGTGATGGGTAGATGGCAGGTTGGTGGGGGATCCAGTTGATGAGATCCGTGGATGTTGAATGGCCCCACACTATGTTGCCCCAAATTGCAGCCTGAGGGTTCCACTGGTAGAATAGGTGATAAACTCCATTGTGAATCATAGGCCCTGTAACAAAACAAATTGTTGTTGCGTAATTTTGTTGCCTGTAAAAACAAAAACTAGTTGGAAAAGTAGATTAATGAACTTACCATTAGGATCTGCGAATCAAAAGTCGCCCAATTGTACATTCCCACAAGTAGAACAATTTCATTAGGAAAAAAGAGCCAAAACGTTAGAGAGATGAAGAGGAGGAATAATTAAATACATGATTTTATGATATAAACTTGGAAAGAAAATACAATTTGTGAAGAAAAAGAGTACCATTCATCCAGTTCTTGCGGGGTTGAAAATGGAAAGAGGTTCTGTAAGGCTGATTGGCAGGAGGAGAGGTAAGTGTTTTGGTTTGTGTATGGATATGGTGAGAAGCTTCAATTTCTATAAAGCCACGGCCAAAGAGGAGGGAAAATAAGCAGATTAGCCAAGTAGAGGAATTGGCCATGGTTTCTCTGTGGAAATGAGCAGGGTGAGGAATTTGGGATGTCTCTCAAAGGGTACTTATAGATTATGAGATGTGGGGGAAGCATCATTGGGAGATAGGAATAGAAGAACTTTAGATCAAACTTAAGTCAGCAGTGATGCAGACACATGCGTGCGCGTACGCACACATTTACTGAGTTTGTTTCTTTTGTATATATTTTTTTCTTTCTCGTAAATAGTTGATAGCAATAGTGTGTCTACTTGTGAAAGCAAATATTCGGTAATTGAGTCATTTATTGAGTCCTGACACGGCTATGCGACTGTACGTCACGTTGTTGTAAGCTTTTGTAAAACGAGTCGTGAAATTCTCGTATGAAATAAGAACCATCATGGTCCAAACTTAATGTTATGATCTGTTCATTATGCTGTCGGTAATCATCAACTCTTTTTGTCTTATAGTCAGTCCTCCACATGGTGTACCGAAGGCAATAATAAAAGAGGAAGCAAAGGTTTACACCTATGGAATTGGCACAGCAAATGACTAGGGAAATTAAAACACTCGATTATTGAGTATACCCAAACAAGAAATTGCAATGATTTGAACTTGAACTTTGCTTTTGAAAATGAAAACCATTTGAATCTAGTTCCACAAAAGAAAGGATGACTCAAAGGGTTTGTGTCCAGAATCGTGACAAAATATTTGCTAGCAAATGAATAGTCGTGACTCGTAAAAGGTTACAAGCAATTGTAGCTTATGTAAAACTAGTGACAAGATAATGAATCTATTGTAGTCTCCACCGGTGTTCGCTAGTTGCTACAAAAGTGATACTGAACCGACTAGTTGTAAGATTGAAATGTAATTGATAGTCACTATTTAATCGAATGCAATTGATAGTCACAGTGAAGAGATCTTAACGAACTCTCAGCTTCGAAATATTCTACTTATATAACAAGTACTGCAATTATCTACAACTCATCGTCGCAGTCAAAGTTATTAGAGAACTATTTCGCCTAGAGAATGAAGATCCATGTAGGAAATTGAAGACCAGATGAAAAAAGGCAGAGAATAAAGAAATGTTTAATATAATCACTGAAAAAATATAATGTTTCAAAAAAAAAAGAGTATGGAGAAAAGTAGGGAATAAAAGAGAAAACCGAAACGAAGAATAGTTCTAGAGAATGTGTTGGGCACAATTTGAAGATATTTGTAGTCATCATTGAAGCCAACATTCAAAGGGAAGTGAACATTTACCTAATCTTATGGGCACAATTAACAGAAGGTTCCTACCATGAATAGGGACTTTTTCCAATCTGCATATTAATTTTATTTTTTTTTTGGAAGTGGGATTGTTCGAGTCAATTTACGTGGACCTGGACTAATTTTTGGTGAACTGATCTCACAGTGTGCTTGCGAAGATTCCAGTTAAAGTCAGAGCAAAATCCTGTATAAACTAGTCTCATAAGAGTTGATAGCACTAGAAGATTTCGAACTTAAAACCTTAGAAGAGAATAAATCCTTAAATTTCAAGTCTTAACAACCAGACTAACTGGTTTATGCATTATGGATTCCTTCAGCCGCTTTCTAGTCAATGTTTTTGAAGATTTTGAGGCTCATGATTTGGGTTGTCTGTAATGCAATGTTTCAGAGATCAAGTTCATTGTAACACTATTAGTGATAGTGGAATCGGATATCGATTTCGGTCTTGAGATTTGAGACAATCATATAGGTATAATATGATACTATATGGGGATTCCCACGGATGGCAATTTGAACTTTGATGATTATCCTAATCGAACTGTTTAATTTTCTCTGAACCGTAACAATTTTTTTCTCCGTAGGTATAGATATAGTAGGAACTGATGAATACTTATTTGAGTTTGGTTAGGTTATGGTTTAGACCAATAACCGAACCGATCACCGAATCCAACCGAAATTAAATCGATGTCGTTTTATACTTTTATGTATGTGTGTGCGTGTGTCTATATATATAATTATAACCTTTAATCCTAAACCTAAATATAAGAAAGCAATGGGGTTTGAGAAATTGAAAGTTGGAAGACCTGATTCTCCACTCTCTACTTACGATCAGCGATTGTTCATCTAATAGAATGCTTATTTTTGTACATATTTTGTTGTTTATCAGTTTTTTTCAATTTTGGTTGCGGTTCAATTCAGTTTGGGTGTTCCCCGAACCGATGGTTTGGTTATGGAGTATTTTTTCTCCCCAGTTTGGTTGTCGAGCGGTTTTAGTTATGATATCATATTCGCAGATAGAGTTCAGTTATCCTAATAACAGCCCTGATCTGTCCGTTGCTATCCCTACTAGTTTCCCAAACGAATTGGAGAGCACAGTCTAAGTCATTTGTGTACCTATCAAAAGTTATATTCATGGGAAATCAACCGATATGTTTTCAATGCACATATACGTTGCAAACCATGGTTTTTAATTCAATGTTTCAACTATTGGTTTTTAAATATTTTACAACATAAACATATCCTAGCAAAAATACGAATGAATATTCAATGCACATTTTTTTCAAGTAGAGTGAAACAAGACCGGTCTCAATGAAATAGATCCGGAGGAACTACATAGAGACTACGGGGGACCAGTGTGAATATATGTGTTGCCTTATTTAGCGTAGAATAGATGTGTTGTCTTATTTAGCATAGAATATACATGTTGTCTTATCTAGCATAGTATTCCAAATGATAGTTTCTTAATATTCTCTATTTATTCATGTAATACGCTCTGTAATAATTTAATTCAGTTAATTCATAACTTTGGTATTCTTTTTCTCTTCTCAATATTAGCTTCTTAATATTCTCTGTTTATTCATGTAATACGCTCTCCAATAATATAATTCAGTCAATTCAGAACTTCAGGATCTCCATATTTTAATATGGTTTTAGAGCCCTAGAGATTTGATTACTCATACTAGCAGCCATATTTGCCGAATTTGCTTCTCTCTCAGCACCTCTCTTGATAACTCGCAATCTGCATCTCTCAACCTCTTTCGCGATATGAAACTCACGAGTTGGCCCTCGGCCTCTCTCGTTGTCATCCCTCGAATCCACTTTCGGAGCCTTTATGCTCATATTTGGTGGAGTTTTGAAAAAAAAAATTGATGGTATTTTGGTGGTATCAACATCTTTGGTGGCCCACCAACATCTTTGATAAAGGCTCATATCTGGTAGAGTTTTGAAATTGTTTTTGGTGGTATTTTGGTGCTATCAACATCTTTGGTGTGGCCACCAAAATCTTTGAATTTGCCACAATTGAAACTGTTGGTGGTGATATTTTGCCGCAAGCATAGGAGCCTCAATATACCACCAGACTTGGGGTTTCATCCTTCGATATACAATCAGTTTTTGTCGTTGTCGGCGTACAAGCGTGGCGTTCTGTTCGGATTAATTTTTTATTTTATTTTTTGGGCTATTGCGCCTACGCTTATGTTGCCTCTTTTCTATCAATTTCGTCTCTCGATCTTAATTTCACGGGATTTCAGACCTTCTTAATTGCTTACCTTGGCAACACCTATCGCTTTATTATATTTTTGTGTTTTCCTATAGTAATAAGTTGTATATTTTTGTATGGTTCTCACTCCGCAAGTAATCTATCATCTACACAGATATTTGACTCTAATTCTTCTCATCATAGGACTCCAAATGTCTATCTCCTTAGTAATTGTTCTTCTCCTTCTTTTCCTATTAGTATTGTCACAGCAAACGGCTCCTATATGCATGTGGTATCTATTGATTCTGTTGCATCCTCCTCCCCGTCTTTATTGAATATTTTCTATGTTCCTCAACTCTTTTTCAGTTTACTTTCCATTATTCCATTGTCTCATACCAGTTTCGATGTCTTATTCTCTTCTTCTGGTTGTGTTGTGCAAGATCTGGTGTCAAAAAAGCAGATTGGGACCGGGCGTAGAGTTGATGATCTCTATCTTTTGAAAAGCCTGCATATCCTGTTTGAGCTTATTTCCACTGCCTTATTCTCCTTCCGTTTGGATGAAAAGTCCTCCCCTTTTTATCTTTGGCATTCTAGATTTGGTCATTTATCTAGTGAACGGTTAAAACTTTTGGTTAAATCTAGTGTCTTGTGAACTCTCTCTATTTGTGATATTTGTGAGTATAGTGGATGCAAATTTACAAAAATATATGTTTTACTATCCAATAAAAGCTCTTCTATTTCTTCTTCTCCCTTTCACATTGTTCACATTGATATCTAGGGTCTTTCTCCTGTTATATGGAAGGGTAGGTCTACATATTATGTGTCCTTTGTCGATGATTACAATAGGTTTACATGGGTCGATTTAATGAAACATAAGTCTGAGGTCATCCATATATTCTGTTTTTCCATACCATGGTTAAAACTCAGTTCTCTATGTCTCTTCTTTCTGACCTGGGTGGGGAGTATTTTCTAAATGAGTTTACCAAACTTCTGTCTACCTGTGAAGTTATTCATGAATTCTCCTGTTCTGATACATGCACAAAATGGACGCGATAAGCGCAAACATCGTCATTATCTTGATACAGCTCGGTCTCTCCTTCTTTCCTCCTCTGTTCCATCTATATTCTGGGGTGAAATTGTTCTTACTGCGGCCTATCTCTTGAATCGAATGCTCACACCTCTTCTTCTTGGCATGTCTCCGTATGAGCGTCTTTTTGATTTACTTCCTAACTATTCTCTTCTCTGTGTATTTGGCTCTACTTGTTTTGTTCTTCTCCCTAAGAAGGACCGCAATAAGCTTAGTTCTCAGTGTGTATTATGTGTTTTCTTCGATTACAGCATCACACAGAAAAGTTATCATTGCTATGACCCTATGAGACAAAAATTGTATGTATCTTGCTATGTTAACTTTCTTGAGCGTCTTCCATATTTTTTCTTCCTCCTCGCACTATTTATGTTACCAAAGAGGATTTCATTAACATTGATCCATTTTCGTCTGAATTGCACTCTGAGGAACATGTCTGCGCCATTGACATTTCTAAACTTTCTCCTGCTTATGCACCACCTCCTTCTCCCATCTCTGTGGCTCCACCGCTTGCTTCTCAGACTCTTGATCCACTTGTCCGTCGGTATTCTTCTCGTAATTGCCAACCTTTGGTAAGACTTTGTTTTTTTAATATCAATTTCTCTACCCTTATCACTCTCTTTTGTCTTGTATCTATGCTTATGCTGAACTCGGGTCTTACAAAGATGCTTGCAATAACCAGACTTCCTTGATACCTAGTGGTTTGTGGATGTTCCTCTAACCCTATAGGTCGGGGGTTCAAGTCTTGGTAGAGGAAAGAAGCATAAAAGCAAAAAAAAAAGATGCTTGCAATAATCCAAACTGGGTCACTGCCATGAATAATGAACTTGCTGCACTTTTTAAAACTTGGACTTTGGAATTTGTCTCTTTGCTAGAAGGTAAAAATCTAGTCAGCTGTAAATGTGTTTATATGGTCAAGACTCATTCTAATAGTACATTGGAGCAGTACAAAGCTCGTCTCATTGCACAAGGCTTTTCTCAAGAATATGTGATTGATTATGAGGAAATCTTTGCTTCTATGGCTAAAATGACTACTGTTCACTTTCTTATCTTTGTGGCATCCATTTGCCAGTGGCTTCTCTTTCAATCGTATGTAAAGAATGCATTTCTTAATGGATATCTTTCTGAAAAAGTATATATGCATCCCCCTCTGGACCTCCTCACCCTCCTTATTTGGTTTGCCGCTTACGTCAGGCTCTGTATGGTCTTAAACAGTCTCCACGTGCTTGGTATGACCATTTTCAGAATACTACTCATTGCATTGGCTTTCACTCTAGTCCTCATGATTCGGCTTTATTTATTCAGTGCACTTCTCATGGAAGGGTTCTTCCCTTCTTCTTATGGAATGGTTCTTCTCTTACTCTATGTGAATGATATGATATTACTGGCTTTAATTCTGCTGCTATTCATGAGGCCAAGTTCCATCTGTTTCGTGAATTTGAAGTGAAGGTTTTAGGTTCTCTTCAATATTTTCTTGGTATAGAAGTGGCATCTGCTCCTTAGGGCCATGCACACCTCACTAATGATAAGAGTGTGGATACTCTGTTTGAGCTCCATGCTAAGTTTTCTGCTTCTGACAGTATACCTCTCAATAATCCTACGCCATATCAAGAGTTGGTTAGTTGTTTGGTTTATCTCACAGTGACTCACCCTGATATTGCTTGTGTTATTCATATTGTGAGCCAATTTGTGTCTGTCCCTCTCTCTACTCATTGGGCTACTTTGCTCCGTATCCTACGCTATGTTCGTAGTATCATCTATCAATGTTTATTACTATCCTCGACTTCGAATTTGTGCCTTTGGGCCTATGCAGAGGCAAATTAGGCCGGTGATCCTTCAGACCGGCAATCCACCTTAGGATTTTGTGTTTTCCTTGGCAATTCTCTTATTTCCTAGAAGAGCAAGAAATAGTCTATTGTTGCTCGTTCCACCACTGAAGCTGAATATCGTACTACGGCTCAAGCTACAACTGAGGGGTTTGGCTTAGTTGATTGTTATCTAATATGAATGTTCCTCTTAACTCTGATACTCCTCTTTATTATGACAACAATAGTGCTATTCAGATTGCCCGCAATTCTGTGTTTCATGAACACACAAAACATATTGAGATTGACTGTCATTTTATTTGCCAATATTTGTAGTCCCAAACGATTGATTTCTCGTTTGTCTCCTCTACTTTATAGTTGGCAAATTTATTTACCAAGACTCACACTGCTACTCATTTTTAGGTTTCTCCATGGCAAACTCATGATATCATCTGCTCTACCATCCTGAGTGAATATATGCGTTGTCTTATTTAGCATAGTATTCCATAATGGTAGTTTCTTAATATTCTCTATTTATTCATGTAATACGCTCTGTAACGGTTTAATTAAGTCAACTCAGAACTTTAGTATTCTTTTTCTCTTCTCAATATTCTAACAAACGGACCCCCCAAAATTTTTTAAGAAAATTAAGACTTAGAGCATTTCCAACAAATATGTCAAATCCTATGTGTACCTCTGAACTAGTTTTTTTGACAGCATTCGGAACTCCAATAAAGATGCCAAATAAAATATCAAACCTAACATGGACTTTTTTTTTTACTCCTTGCTACCAAATTTGACAACTTCTTCATATTTGAGTTTTTAATTTTTAGACTTTTCAACCTTCTTTTTAAAAGTAGTGCCTTTTCGGTGCCTTTTTAAAGTAGCTTGTACTTTTCAAGGCTTTAGTTTTCAATGCACTAGTATATTTTCAAAGCTAGAAGTCAAATTTTAATTTAATCTTTTTGTTGTTGGAGTCTTCTATTATTTTCTATAAATTTGGAGTTTATTCTTCATTCACACCATGAATTCTCAAAACTCTCAATTTTCTTTTTATTCTACATAACAATTTGAATTTTCTAGTGAGTTATCACAAATTGAAAGTGATGATACCCAAAATAGAATGACTAGTGGTGTTCGAGGTGCCGGCTTCACTATAGAGGAAGACCGCCTTCTCGTGAGTGCATGGCTTAATACTAGTATATTCGTGAATTGTATACGAATCGATTTAGTCATGTAAAGTCCTGCTTCAATGTGTAGATGTTTATACTCAAGACTTGTGAGTAATATAGCGACAGTACGAAATGTTACATCATTTGCATACTATCTTGCAATTTAGTTGACGCAATCTAAAATTATAAATTTATATCAAAAACTATTAAAAAATACTAAAAATGAAAAATATGTCTAAATAGATCATATTTTTAGATCTTTTTTAGTTTTTGATTTTTTTAAAATTGGTTCATAATTTTTAAGTTTTTTGATAACTCTTGCCAAGACTAACCAATAATTTAATTTTTTTAATTATAAATTTCTATTAAAAAATACTCAAAATGAAAAATATGTCAAAATAGATCATTTTTTTATTTTTTATTTATTTTTTAAAAAATCATAATATTTAAGGTTTTTGAGAACTCTTGTCAATATGAACCAATAATTCAATTTTTCATAAATCCAAAAAGAATAAATTTACATGAAAAAATATTAAAAATCACTAAAAATCAAAAATATGTGAAGATAGATTTAAAAAAAAAATTGGTCCATAATTTTAAGTTTTGAAGAACTCTTGTCAAGACGAACTAATTCAATTTTTTCTAAACCTAAAAATTATAAATTTATATAAAGTAAAATGTAGTTTTTGTTCCTAGGTTAACTTATTAAGGGTGTTCTCACAACGGGTTCCTTTTGTTCTCACGGTTTTTGTATCACATTATGAACTCTCGCTCTCTGTATCGCTCTCTCCCTCTCTCTCGCTCTCAGCCTCTCTCTCGATCTCTATGTATCCCTCTCTATCGATCTCGCTGTTGGCTCTCTCTCGATCTCGATCGGTAGCGCACGCTCTCTCTTGTGAAGATGAACATATTTTGAAGCCCATTTGTTTGTGTATGAATGCACATATTTTTAAGTTCACTTGTTTGTGTATGAATGAACTTGTTTTGAAGTCGTTTATTTTAAATATATTATTAGAACAGTATAAGTTGGGTCTATTCGTGAATGAAACATGTTAGTGAATATTTCCTAAATGAAAGATGATTTGAGAATTATATGTTATTTTTTCATGTTTTGAATAGTTGTTGTTTTTATCATTTTTTCATGTTTTGAACAATGACAAAAGTTTAGTCACGAAGAAACTTATTTGGCGACTAAAATACTTGGTATTAAAAGATGCGAAAAAAATTGACTATTTTTTTTTCATTGAAAATATAGTGTTTAGTGGCCAAAAATTTTTTTGATTAACTTAGTTGGTCAATATAGGATATCAACAGTGACTACTTTTTGGTCACTAAACAAAATCATTTGGTGACCAAAAAATTTGGTCATTAAAAGATGCAAAAAATAGTAACTATTTTTTTGTCACTGAAAAATAATCTTTACTGACCAAGCATTTTTTGTGATTAACTTAGTTGGACACTATAGAATATCAATGACTATTGTTTGGTCACTAAAAAAATATTTAGTGACCACCAAGTATAAGTAACAAACTAATTCGGTCACTGAAAATAACATTCAGCTACCACGTTTTAGTCACTAAATGATATATTTTTGTGACCAAATAATTTTTAGTCACATATTCCAATCTGTATCTAGGCTTAGGTGACAAATATATTTGGTCACAGTTGCCTTTCGTGACCAATTTCTTGGTCACAAAAAGTGTTTTTTCTCAGCTTCTGCGCTGGATCAAGCGACCAGTGACTGCTTCTTACTAGGCTAGGTAATCAAGTTTTCTCCAATGAATGTACAGTCAGAGGTAGAGTGTTTACCATCTACAGAACCAGCCTAGTCCACATCAGTAAATACCTCCCGTCGTAAATGACCATCACTGGAGAACAAAATTCTCTTTCCCGGAGCTAACTTGAGATACCTCGAGATTCGATAAACAGCATAAACTGACGAATAACTCTCATACCATACGAAATATTCGGTCTCGTATGAGCTAAATAAATCATGCCTTAAAAAGTTTAGAAAAATTAAGATCCTCAATTGTTGAGTGCCAACAGTCCAAAAATTACAACTAGTTTGAACTTGAAATTACAAATAGACTTTGCTTTCGAAAATTGAAACCATTTGAATCTATTTGAGAAAAGAAATAACGATTCAAAAGGTGTATGTCGAGAATCGAGATAATACATCTGTCAACGAATGAATAGTGCTCGTAAAATGTTTTTAGCAATTTTAGCTGTACAAAACCAGTGAGACGATGATGAAACTATTTTAGTCTTATCCGGTGTTCATCACTCTATAGCTAGAAGGGTGATATTGACTTGAATATTTATAAAAAGAGAAATGCAATTAATAGTAACTATTTGTAAGGACCTAAAAAAATTTAATCCAATAAAAAGAAATCTTAAATATTTATTTTCAATTCATAATTTACTATGCACATTTTCATTGTCATTGGACAATTTTATTTTCGTGCATGAATTCATTTGGACTTGCATAAATTTTATAAAATATTGTTTGTTGTGAATTTTGACTGAGTCCAAAACCCTAAACCCAATTCTTTTTTTCATTAGGCCAACCCAATAACAAACCGAACCTTTGGTGGCTTATTTGGCCCGTTGTGCTTAAACGCATCAGCATTTTATTGGCCCAAAACATCATCTATGACTATTTTATGAGGACACACCTACACCCAAGTATTTTCCTCTTCATTATAACCTCACGTGTCTTCTCCAAATAATTCACGTTCAAAATCTTCTGCTAAATTTTCCATGGCAGACAAATCTCTTTCCCTCCAACGGAGCTTCACCTTGCCTCCACTCCACCTCCAAACCATTTACATCCATGATTTTCCAAAACCACCCTCAGCCTCACATGGTGACTACAAAATGCCTCCTTCTTCTTCAATGATTGTCCATGGCCAGTAATCCTCACACTCCACCTCCATGTTCTCTTTCACTCCTCCTCTCCTATATAAACCCTACTCCTCCTTTGCATTCTTCACATTTTCATCAGACAATTTGAGCTAAAAGAGAGAGAGTTTGAGTTATGAAGAAGTTTAGAGAGAGAGAGAGAGAGAGAGAAGGAGTTTCTTTGTTGGAGTTCCAAATCCATCTTGGTGATTCAATCCATCTCAAATCTTTCAATCCAATGTGTAATCAAGCTTCTACAAGGTAAACATTCCTCCCCCAAACCTTAATTTTTCTTCTAGACCTTGGGATTGAGTTTCACGAAACTTCATTGAAATAAAGCCCAACTATATTTTTTGAAGCAAAAACTCAGCTGATTGGTCGCTTTTGACCCTAACCGGTCAAATTTAGCTACTGTCTCATTTTTGGGTCAACCATTTTGACTGGTCACTCATATTAGACACCCCCTTGACATTGACCAATCGTTGACCTTAATTCGATTGGTTGTCCTTCTATCCTTACTAGTCAGCTTTAAATATTGGAATATTTTGTAGACCAAGCCTGATTGGTGACTCTGACTAGTCACTCATTAATTGTTGCTAAGTTGTCCATTTTGACCTGTCACCCTGACCCCTCCAACCAGTCAGATCTTACCTGTAAAGACTCGAAAAATTTGAAATTTTTATATTAATATTCGGGTTAATAAGTTTAATAAATGTGAAGTATGTAAAAATTGGTATTAAAGCATGATTTGGGGTTAATGTGATATAACATGATAACTTTGGGGGCTTGGGGTAGCATGTTGTGAAACCTAGGGGTGTAAGTGTAATTTTTGGTGTGTTTAGTTTGGGGTATATCAGACAAACTCATTTGGTCCAAACCCAAACCCATTCTCTCTCTTCTCTCTCATACGGTGGGTCTCTCATCCAAAACCCCATCCGAAAAACTTGCTCCAAACTTCAATTCCTTCGAGATCTTACGCATTTTCCTCATCCTTGGTTGATATCTGGTGGTGGTTTGCAACCATTTGCTTGGAGGAGGTGTTCTTGGCCTTTTGCAATATTTGGAAGCTAAAGCTTGAAGTTGGAGTTTGATTCTTGAACCCGGAAGTTGAGGTAGGGATTTCTCACACCTATTACGCGTGTAGAACTTGATTTGGTAGTCATTTGATGATTTGAAGTTGAGTTGAAAAAGCCCTAAGTTTAGAGTTGAAATCTATTAGAATTTACCTTTGTTCGTGCCCGATGCACCGGTGCCATGTTTTGGTGACACCGGTGCCAACTGCTCTCTGTATCTCAGATTTATGCTTGACACCGGTGCCTTGATTTTGTTACACCGGTGCCTCCCTTTGAGTTTGCCCTCTGTATATCAGACTTGGTACTTGACACCGGTGTCTTGATTTTGATACACCGGTGTCTCCCTTTGAAATTTTTCAGATTTTGGACTAATCACCGGTGCCTTGTTTTGGTGACACCAGTGTCACTTGCTCTCTGCATCTTGGCATTTCACTAGGCACCGGTGCCTTGTTTTTGGGCACACCGGTGCCCTCTCCCTTGAATCTTTCCATTGTTTTGGCTATACTTTGGCACTTGTTTTGACGCATTCTCTTGTCAACATTGGAACTCCGTGAACACTTAAACTTACTTTTCTTGGACATTAAATGTTGTCTTTTATTTAATGATTTAGATCACGTTAACCATCGTATCATGCCATAAATGAGAATATAAGAAGTGAATCATGTGACACACTTTGATACTGAACTTAATAGATGAAAGTGATGAACTTTATGACTTGTGTGCACATTTTTACGATACGACACGAACGTTATGAGACACATTACATATGTGAACAATGTATTGGAATACATTCAGGAGTGCTAGGAATGTACTGGAATGCCTTCGGGAATGCCAGGAATGTACTAGAATGCCTTCAGGAGTGCTAGGAATATACTGGAATGCCTCCGAGAGTGCCAGGAATGTACTGAAATGCCTTCGGGAGTGCCAGGAATGACACTTTGACGCATAACGAGGATAGATTGGTGACACATGACATTTGTGGATTTGAAATTGAATGGGTTAAGAAACCATGGTACACAATAGAGTTATCTATGCTATCCCTCAATCTAATATTGCTTCCGTTTACGCTACCTCTCTTTGTGTTGATATAAATGCCCATATGACTTATCATATCATGTCATATGCATGTAATACGTGTGTAGACTTTCCTACTGGGCTGTCGAGCTCAACCCTTCTTTCTTTTCAGGTACGACCTTGGATTGATAGCATGGGGTGTTTGACTTGCATGGACCGACATGCATACTTTTGAAAGCTGCATCGGATGAATTACTTAACATCTTTTATTTACTATTTTTGAAAAGATGTAATGTAACTTGTACCTTATCTACTTCTGTTCGAATGATGTAAACTACTTAACTCCTTTTTGGCTTTGGAGATGATGCTCTTTGGTCGAAGCGACCACTTTTGTAATGTATTTCAAACTTATTTTGATTTACTCTAACATCAATGTACTTTTTGAGAAATTTGGTGAGATTGTGAGTCTTTATTAATGGTAAATGTATTATTAAATTATGTTAAAAATTGAGGGCATGACATTACCACTGTCACTAGTTTGACTGTTACCTATTGCTGACCGGCCACCCATTTTTCTTGACCAGTCAAATCTTGTTACTATTTTTTTTTTTTGGAAACATGGCCTGACCAATCACCTTGATCCTTGCTAGTACCCGCCAATATCAGTCACAGTTACCCTGACCATTCATTCGTACCAGTCACCTTGTACCCTGATCGGTCACCTTTTCAAACTGTCCAATTTTTTCTTGACCCAAAAATTTGAACTTTAGACCCCTTAACACAAATATCATGTTTAAGAATCTATACCATGGTTTACCCTTTACATACTTATACTTGCAAGTTCCTAATTACCTACGTTACATGATGAATCAATGTCACAATCACATGATTTGAATGGTTCATATCGCATGCGTAGTTGTAGATTCATGTTATTATTGCCTTCAGCTGTTGATAGAATCTGACTTAACACATTAGTACATTGAGAATTCGAGTCTAGAACAATACATTGACACTAGACATAACCTCTTACGAGATTTTGACAAAAATTTTGAAAGTCACCAAACACGTCGAGCGAGATATGAAAATACTACTTGGGATATGTGTTAGAACGTTTTTAGCCGTGATAGGGCTTGAGCCGAACTATGGAGCCAAGTTGGTCGTGAGCCATGTCATATAATAAATCAAGTTATGTCATGAGCCGATTATACGTATAAGCCATTTCACGTCATTTGAAATAAAACATAGAATGGTGGCCAATGAAGGTAGAGTTTTTGATATTGGGCATGACACACGGAAAATATAACATCCGGGACCGTAATAATTGGGAACATGATAAAATGGGAGCCAATGTTTGGATACGCTATAGGTCTAGAGCACGGTTCAGTTTAGGGATCGGGACCATATCGAACAAAAACATCAAAACACCGTTTTATGGATTTAACTTACGGGCAACGATTGTGTCATCCCGAAACTTGAGAATTTAAATTGGATTATGACACATATGGATGATGTCATACACATGTGTCAGAAACTTAGGTTGACTTAGAGAACTTATCATCTGAAATAAACTCTTATTTAATTTATGTACATAATTGTTATTATTATTACATGTTCATGTAGTTAACCATGCATCTTGTAGTTTATTGCATAAATTGAGTTTTACATGTAGGATTTATTTATTGGGCATTATTGCTCATGATGTAATTTTTCTGCCCCTAACTTTTCATGTCAAGTATCAACGACGACATAGCAAAACCTGACTTCCAGATCAACTTAGTTTCTTCCATCCAACTTCACATTAGTGATCATCAAACTGGGATGGTCACTCAGCTCTAACTGCTTCCCATATATGTGATCGGCTTCTGGGTTGGCCTGGTTACGTTACTTGAGGTCTCCTCCGCAATAGGTAGGGATTTGAACAGCTTAAGAAACTCTATTTCTCTAAAAGAAGCATATGGTAATGCGTAAACTCATATACATCAACCAAAAACCACATCCACAACGACGACAACTTTGAGGACTCTATTACAACTTGGTTCACATAAATATATTTGAGCTCTATATTTCCAACCTTCGATGTAATTTTTCTTTATTTGCAATTATTGTAATCGACTCTATTTTAAAATGAAAAGTCAATTTGTTTCTATTAATTTTTTTATTTAAGTCTTCGAAATTTGGGACGTAACACTATTTAATCTCATGTTTTTATGTTTGATGCATGTACCTTAATGTGCTTTCATAAATAGGAGAAATAATAGAAAACACAAAGAGAAAGGAAAAGGTTAAAGTAACTCATAGACTTATTGGAAAGAGTGTTGCAATTATTCCCAAAAAAAAAAGTTCTCTCAAAAGAAAAAGGAAACCATACTCCAAGCACCAAACCTACTAATTACTTTTGTCTGATCTAATTAATATGGGCTTTCTTCATACTCCAAGCACTAAATTTTGAAATTCTTACACTCTCTGTTCCATTATTGAAGGCATACAAATGAGCCCTTTCGTCAATAGCCAAAGTTGGATAAACCCTAGCAGTTATACAAGCCTTCCCTTCCCCACCAAAGCTCTCCACTATAGAGTGATCAACCTGTACATAATTCAAAATTGTACCTTAGATGCATTAAAGATTAGGCAAAATATGGTGGGAAAAAACTTGTAAAGCGTGTGTAGCAAATGTTAGGTAATTTTTCAATTACAACCCAAAATTATGGGGTAATGGAGGTCCTGATTCTGCAAATATATACTGTTGGGTGTAATTGCGTTGTCATGGATCGTGCACATTTATAATTGGTGGGACATCTTTCCCGTTTCAAGGTTTCATAGTTATCTGTCTCATACCGTATCATTTGGTACCGGTCTTATAGCAGTAGCGGTCCATCTTTGTACCATTGCACCAACCATACTAGCCTGTTTCGCCGTGTTCGGGTGTGTTCCGACAGGTATCGTACCGAGCTGTATACTTTTTTTAAAAAAAAAATTCAATTGATGATTTTTTAGATAATTATACATAATTTAGACAAAAATCATCCCCTTTATGTTTGAGAGTTTATTTTTAAGCTGTAACGCTTTATTTTATATGCCCAATATAATTTTTTGTTAAAAAAATATTTAAAAAATCTACATTTTTTAATCGATAAATCTGAACGATACGTTCGCCGATATGAAATTGATAACTTTGCATAAGCGAAATCAAATCCAATATTTAGCTATGTTAGCTAGCTACGGCTTGCAAAACATAGTCTGTCAGTCTCAACAACAACTGGATAATTTATTTTTTCTACATTGTCTTGCCAGATTTCTCAGGTACCATAGCTCAAAGTTATCGATCTCGTAGCTGAAAAGCGTATTTTTTTTTATTAAAAAAAAGATATTTATCGGTACCGGTATATTCTAGTGTACCATTTTAAAATTGTCGCTATGGAATATAATGTATATTTTTTAAATTACATCATCAACCACGAGAAAACAGAGCATTAAAACTGTAAATTAATTAACAATAACAAATTATAGAATTTAATTATTTTTATGTAACAAAATACATACTAGAACATAGCCAAAATGAAGAATTATAAAATCTTATTACCTTTAAAAAGATTGAATATAATCACTGATATTGAAAATAATTCCTCTATAAAAATAACATTATATAACTGATTTTGAGGGAACTTGTAGCAAAATCAATTTGGCATTAACCCAAGGGATTGGCCTGATAGTCAAGACTTGTGACTTAGAGGAATGCAGGGGCGGACCTACTAAGGGGGGGGAGGGGTCACGTGCCACCCCCCCATGCTCCACTTCAACCAAATTTTTTTTTTTTTTTAAGATTTTAAGAGTAAATTAAGTTTATCGTGTAACACTGTGACACCCCCATACTCTTTTGTTCAGTCAAACTCTCCCCAATTTAGTTCATTAAATTTTGAATACCTATATTTTTTTGTTATTGAATACAAATTTAATTTTTAGTTGTTCATTTATTTTGATGGTGACACCCCCAGGCTCAAATCCTAGGTCCGCCCCTGGAGGAATGCTCCCCCCTAGGTCCATAGAGGACAAAATATTTCAAGTGTTATCAACTCTTTTTGGGACAGTCCATAGAGGACAAAATGTTGTGGTTTTAATTGGGGCCCCCGCAAGTGGATGGTGAGAGTAATCTCCCGAGGACTAGTTGGCACTAGGTTAGGAGTAATTCCAAAACCAACCTAATACCTCGGTTATCAAAAAAATCAATTTGATATTAATAAAAAGTAAATTATTAAGGATGTGTTCGTTTGCTTGTTTCGGAAATTTTTTCCCAAACAAGTTTCTGAAAAAAAATTCAAACATTTTTATTTTTTTTTCCAAACAACTTCATCTCTCTATAAAAAGAGAGAGAGAGAGAGAACTCGAAAATGCCAAAAAAATTTAACTCTCAAATTTTTTCTGAAACACTTATACCAAACAACATTTCATAATTTTTTTTTCCAAAAATCATTTCAGAAACACTTAACTGAACACACCCTAAAGTACAAAAAATCTTGCCGACTAAGATTTGAAAAATATGTGGTAGGGCTCGGAAACATACCAGGGACCTTAAGGAGAGTTTATCATGAACAGGGTCAACATCCACAAAAGCTCCAAAACTGGTCTTGTCGTAATCTAAATGTAATGAAGACCTGTAAGAAATATTGTTGTTACTTCAAAGCTTGCCAACACAAACAAATTATATGTGAGAGAGAGAGAGAGAGAGAGAGAGACCTGCTCAAGTCATTACACATGAGAACCACAAGTTTTTTCTCGAGTTTGTAAACTCTGAAATACACTGCTGTGTACTCTGCTAAACCCTTTGAAGCTAAAACCAGTAACCCAAAGGGTCCAACCCCACCTCTAACTAATGCACCATTTTGAGTACAAAGCTGTTGTGGGTTAGTACTCAAGCTTGGATCTAGCAAATCCACTTTCCCAAACTTTGATATGTCAAACTCAATCTCTACATCTGCCTGTTAAAGAATAATCCAAGAAAATTAAAATATTAAAGAATATACTAACTTCTATTTTTTCCATTAAAATAATATTTGTTTAGAAAAATCTCCTTTTCAACTAATACACCGACTTGTGTGCCTGTAACTCCAGGAAGTTCGATCACTGAGTCTCCTTTTAGCATCGTGTTTGGCATGTCTACTTTGTTCTTCCGTAATTTTTCTAACTCCTTAACTGGCCATTGGATCAACTGTTTTCCAGATTTATGTAGCCAAATTTGTCTCGGAACCGCCTACCCAAAAAAGTATATGACAACAAAATTATCAGCACATTATTGAAGATAATTCAACGAATGGAGGTGCCAGTAAAAATCAATAAATCGAACAAAATTGGAAAATCAAAAAAAATTGACTCTTTGGTCTGATTTTTAGTTAGACCGGTCCATTTCGGTTTGGCGTATTCAAAAAAAATTGTTTCGGTGTCAATTTTCTGCCTATAAACACCATAACGAACCAAACCGAACCGGATCGGAATAAAACAAAATTCAATTTTGTTGATGTATTTCTTGTAGTTTGTAATTTTTTTTATAATATGTACTTTTTTATTTTCTGTAATATGTATTATTCTTTTATATTAGGCTTGACCTCTTGACAACACAAATGTTTATATGGGAATCAAATATCCCCAAAAAAAATATATACATATTTGACTTGGTTTAACCAAACAAAAAAATTGAACTGAATCGATACAAACCGAAGAAATTAAACTGAACCAAATTGAAATAGGTTAGTTAGGTCAGAATTATTTTCTTACCGAATCAGACCATTTTATACCCTAGAATCAACTGATTTTAGTTATCTAAACAAATGACAAGTTAGTCCTACCTGAAGTCCAGACCACCCTTTCAACACATCAATGGTTCCATTTGTGGACTCATTGATCCAACCCCATAAGATCCTCCGGTTCTTTTCGCTATCAAAAAAAGTTTTCGAGGCGTAATACTTTCCATAGTCATATTTTAACCCTGAATCACCTTCCACGGATCCCTTATCCGGGATATAAATATCCTTGACATAGTCATACGTTCCAATCGTGTAGAGATCGTGGCTAGTTTCTGCCAAACTAGCCTTGAGCACATGCTTAAACACGGAACCAATCATCGATGTATCCACACCATCTTTGGAACTAGTAGAAACGGGATAAAAATCGGGACACTCCCATATTCCGGTACCTTCGGCTGAATGTAAAGTTTGATTGGCTTCAATCCAAGTAATAAAATCCTTACTCCTGTACAGAATAGCCATACCCCGTCGATCTATTTTGCTTCCAATTACAACTCTCCATCTACCATCTGGGCCTAGCCAAGCAGTGGTTGGGTCTCGGAATGAGCTTGAGTCGATTTTGTTCATGGGAGTGGCCTCCATTACTGGATTGTTGGGTATTTTGATCCATTCTACAAGGAATGGATCCGAATAGTTTTTGGGCATGGCTAGATTTTGGACTTGTTGTCCCAGGTGGTTCATCCCAGTGTAGAGAATGACCGGTTTTCCCCCGGGGAGGATCGTGGCTGACCCGGAAAAGCATCCGTTAATATCGGAGGGCTGTGATGGGTAGATGGCAGGTTGGTGGGGGATCCAGTTGATGAGATCCGTGGATGTTGAATGGCCCCACACTATGTTGCCCCAAACTGCAGCCTGAGGGTTCCACTGGTAGAATAGGTGATAAACTCCATTGTGAATCATAGGCCCTGTAACAAAACAAATTGTTGTTGCATAATTTTGCTGCCTGCGGTAAAAACAAAAACTAGTTGGAAAAGTATATTAATGAACTTACCATTAGGATCTGCGAATCAAAAGTCACCCAATTGTCCATTCCCACCAGTAGAACAATTTCATTTGGAAAAAAGAGCCAAAACGTTAGAGAGATGAAGAGGAGGAATAATTAAATACATGATTTTATGATATAAACTTGGAAAGAAAATACAATTTGTGAAGAAAAAGAGTACCATTCATCCAGTTCTTGCGGGGTTGAAAATGGAAAGAGGTTCTGTAAGGCTGATTGGCAGGAGGAGAGGTAAGTGTTTTGGTTTGTGTATGGATATGGTGAGAAGCTTCAATTTCTATAAAGCCACGGCCAAAGAGGAGGGAAAATAAGCAGATTAGCCAAGTAGAGGAATTGGCCATGGTTTCTCTATGGAAATGAGCAGGGTGAGGAATTTGGGATGTCTCTCAAAGAGTACTTATAGATTATGAGATATGGGGGAAGCATCATTGGGAGATAGGAATAGAAGAACTTTAGATCAAACTTAAGTCAGCAGTGATGCAGACACATGCATGTGCGTGCGTACACATTTACTGAGTTTGTTTCTTTTGTATATATTTTTTTCTTTCTCGTAAATAGTTGATAGCAATAGTGTGTCTACTTGTGAAAGAAAATATTCGGTAATTGAGTCATTTATTGAGTCCTGACACGGCTATGGGACTGTACGTCACGTTGTTGTAAGCTTTTGTAAAACGAGTCGTGAAATTCTCGTAACGTGAAATAAGAACCATCATGGTCCAAACTTAATGATATGATCTGTTCATCCATTATATTGACTAGTGTTTTATGCTGTCGGTAATCATCAACTCTTTTTGTCTTATAGTCAGTCCTCCACATGGTGTATTATCGAAGGCAATAATAAAAGAGGAAGCAAAAGTTTACACCTATGGAATTGGAACAGCAAATGACTAGGGAAATTAAAACACTCGATTATTGAGTATACCCAAACAAGAAATTGCAATGATTTGAAATTGAACTTTGCTTTTGAAAACGAAAACCATTTGAATCTATTTCCACAAAAGAAAGGATGACTCAAAGGGTTTGTGTCCAGAATCGTGATAAAATATTTGCTAGCAAATGAATAGTCATGACTCGTAAAAGGTTACAAGCAATTGTAGCTTATGTAAAACTAGTGAGAAGATGATGAATCTATTGTAGTCTTTACCGGTGTTCGCCAATTGCTCCAAGAGTGATACTGAACCAAATAGTACTTGTAAGATTGAAATGTAATTGATAGTCACTATTTAATCGAATGTAATTGATAGTCACAACGAAGAGATCTTAACGAACTCTCAGCTTCGAAACATTCTACTTGTATAACAAGTACTGCAATTATCTACAACTCATCGTCGCAATCAAAGTTATTAGAGAACTATTTCGCCTAGAGAATGAAGATCCATGTAGGAAATTGAAGACCAGATGAAAAAAGGCAGAGAATAAAGAAATGTTTAATATAATCACTGAAAAAATATAATGTTTCAAAAAAAAAAAGAGTATGGAAAAAAGTAGGGAATAAAAGAGAAAACCGAAACGAAGAATAGTTCTAGAGAATGTGTTGGGCACAATTTGAAGATATTTGTAGTCATCATTGAAGCCAACATTCAAAGGGAAGTGAACATTTACCTAATCTTATGGGCACAATTAACAGAAGGTTCCTACCATGAATAGGGACTTTTTCCAACCTGCATATAATTTTTTTTTTGTAAGTGGGATTGTTCGGGTCAATTTACGTAGACCTCGACTAATTTTTGGTGAACTGATCTCACATTGTGCTTACGAAGATTCTAGTTAAAGTCAGAGCAAAATCCTGTATGAACTGGTCTCATAAGAGTTGATAACACTAGAAGATTTCGAACTTAAAACTTTAGAAAAGAATAAATCCTTAAATTTCAAGCCTTGACTACTAGACTAACTGGTTTATGCATTATGGATTCCTTCAGCCGCTTTCAAGTCAATGTTTTTGAAGATTTTGGGGCTCATGATTTGGGTTGTCTGTAATGCAATGTTTCAGAGATCAAGTTTGTTGTAACACTATTAGTGATAGTGGAATCGGATATCGATTTCGGTCTTGGAATTTGAGAGAATCATACAGGTATAATATGATACTATATGGGAATTCTCACGGATGGTAATTTGGACTGAATTGATGGTTATCCTAATCGAACCGATTAATTTTCTCTGAACCGTAACAATTTTTTTCTCCGTAGGTATGGATATAGTAGGAACGGATGAATACCTATTTGGGTTTGGTTAGGTTATGATCTAGACTAATAACCGAACCGATCTCTGAATTCAACCGAAATTAAAACGATGTCGTTTTATACTTTTATGTATGTGTGTGTGTGTCTACATATATAATCATAACCATTAACCCTAAACATAAATATAAGCAGCGCAATGGGGTTTGAGAAATTGGAAGTTGGAAGACTTGATTCTCCGCTCTCTACCTAGGATCAGCGATCGTTCATCTAATGGAATGCTTATTTTTGTACATATTTTTTTGTTTATTAGTTTTTTTTTCAATTTTGGTTTCGGTTCAATTCAGTTTGGGTATTCCCCGAACCGATAGCTTGGTTATGAAGTATTTTTTCTCCCCTATTTGGTTGTCGGGCGGTTTTAGTTATGATATAATATTCGCAGATAGAGTTCAGTTATCCTAATAACTGTCTTGATCCGTCCCGTTGCTATCCCTACTATATATAGTTTCCCATACGAATTGGAGAGCACAGTCTAAGTCATTTGTGTACCTATCAAAAATTATATTCATGGGAAATCAACCGATATGTTTTCGATGCACATATACGTTGCAAACCATGGTTTTTAATTCAGTGTTTTAGATATTGTTTTTTAAATATTTTACAACATATATAAACATATCCCAGCAAAAATACGAATGAATATTCAATGCACATTTTTTTCCAAGTAGACTGAAACAAGTTCTAAAACAAGACCGGTCTCAATCAAATGGACCCGGAGGAATTACATGAAGATTACGCAGGGTAGTATTTTATAATGGTAGTTTCTCAATATTCTCTATTTATTCATGTAATACACTCTGTAATAATTTAATTCCGTCAATTCGGAACTTTAGTATTCTTTTTCTCTTCTCAATAATTTAACATGGTATCAGAGCCCTAGGGTTTTGATTACTCGTACCGGCAGCCGGATTTGCCGGATTTGCTTCTCTCTCAGCACCTCTCTTGATAACTCGCAATCTGCATCTCTCAGCCTCTTTCGCGATCTGAAACTCACGAGGTGGCCCTCGGCCTCTCTCGTTGTCGTCCCTCGAATCCACTTTCGGAGCCTTTATGCTCATATTTGGTGGAGTTTTGAAATTTGTTTTGATGGTATTTAATTTGGTGGTATCAACATCTTTGGTGGCCCACCAACATCTTTGATAAAGGCTCATAGCTGGTAGAGTTTTGAAATTGTTTTTGGTGGTATTTTGGTGCTATCAACATCTTTGGTGCGGTCCACCAAATATCTTTGAATTTGCCACAATTGAAACTGTTGGTGGTGATATTTTGCCGCAAGCATAGGAGCCTCAATATACCACCAGACTTGGGGTTTCATCCTTCGATATACAATCAGTTTTTGTCGTTATCGGCATGTGAGGGTGGCGTTCTGTTCGGATCAGTTCTTTTTTTTTTTTTTTTTTTTTTGGGGGGGGGGCTATTGCGCCTATGCTTCTATTGCCTCTTTTCTCTCGGTTTCGTCTCTCAATCTCGATTTCAGCGCTTCGGAATCTCAGACCTTCTTGATTGCATTCTATTGCCTCTTTTCTCTCGGTTTCGTCTGTCAATCTTGATTTCTGCGCTTCGGGATCTCAGACCTTCTTGATTGCTTATCTTGGCAACACCAATCGCTTTATTATATTTTTGTGTTTTCCTATAGTAATAAGTTGTATATTTTTGTATGGTTCTCACTCCGCAAGTAATCTATCATCTACATAGATATTTGACTCTAATTCTTCTCATCATATGACTCCGAATGTCTCTCTCCTTCGTAATTGTTCTTCTCCTTCTTTTCCTATTAGTATTGTCACAGCAAACGGCTCCTATATGCATGTGGTATCTATGGCTCCTATATGCATGTGGTATCTGTTGATTCTGTTGCATCCTCCTCCCCGTCTTTATCGAATATTTTCTATGTTCCTCAACTCTTTCTTAGTTTACTTTCCATTAGTCCATTGTCTCATACTAGTTTCGATGTCTTATTCTCTTCTTCTGGTTGTGTTGTGCAAAATTTGGTGTCAAAAAAGCAGATTGGGACTGGGCGTAGAGTTGATCCTTGGCATTCTAGATTAGGTCATTTATCTGGTGAACGGTTAAAACTTTTGGTTAAATCCGGTGTCTTGTGAACTCTCTCTATTTGTGATATTTGTGAGTATAGTGGATGTAAATTTACAAAAATATATGTTTTACTATTCAATAAAAGCTCTTCTATTTCTCCTTCTCCCTTTCACATTGTTCACATTGATGTCTAGGGTCTTTCTCCTGTTATAAGGAAGGGTGGGTCTGCATATTATGTGTCCTTTGTCGATGATTACAATAGGTTTACATGGGTCTATTTAATGAAACATAAGTCTGAGGTCTTCCATATATTATGTTTTCCATACCATGGTTAAAACTCAGTTCTCTACGTCTGAGAAAATTCTTCGTTCTGACCTGGGTGTGGAGTATTTTCTAAATGAGTTTACCAAACTTCTGTCTACCTGTGAAGTTATTCATGAATTCTCCTGTTCTGATACATGCACAAAATGGTCGCGATAAGCGCAAACATCGTCATTATCTTGATACAGCTAGGTCTTTCCTTCTTTCCTCCTCTATTCCATCTATATTTTGGGGTGAAATTGTTCTTACTACGGCTATCTCTTGAATCGAATGCTCACACCTCTTCTTCTTGGCATGTCTCCATATGAGCGTCTTTTTGATTTACTTCCTAACTATTCTCTTCTCTGTGTATTTGGCTCTACTTGTTTTGTTCTTCTCCCTAAGAAGGACCGCAATAAGCTTAGTTCTCAGTGTGTATTATGTGTTTTCTTCGATTACAGCATCACACAGAAAAGTTATCGTTGCTATGACCTTATGAGACAAAAATTGTATGTATCTTGCTATGTTAACTTTCTTGAGCGTCTTCCATACTTTTTTCTTCCTCCTTGCACTATTTATGTTACCAAAGAGGATTTCATTAACATTGATCCATTTTCGTCTGAATTGCACTCTGAGGAACATGTCTGCACCATTGACATTTCTAAACTTTCTCCTGCTTATGCACCACCTCCTTCTCCCAGCTCTGTGGCTCCACCGCTTGCTTCTCAGACTCTTGATCCACTTGTTCGTCGGTATTCTTCTCGTAATTGCCAACCTTTGGTAAGACTTTGTTTTTTTAATATCAGTTTCTCTACCCTTATCCTCCCAACCGGTGAGTTTCGGACTTCTCGATGTAACTACATGGTTCGGCAGATACTACCGGAGTTGGATTCCTTACTGGCCTTATCACTCTTTTTTGTCTCGTATCTATGCTTATGCTGAACTCGGGTCTTACAAAGATGCTTGCAACGATCCAAACTAGGTCACTGCCATGAATAATGAACTTGCTGCACTTTTTAAAACTTGGACTTTGGAATTTGTCTCTTTGCTAGAAAGTAAAAATCTAGTCAGCTGTAAATGTGTTTATATGGTCAAGACTCATTCTAATAGTACATTGGAGCAGTACAAAGCTCGTCTCGTTGCACAAGGCTTTTCGCAAGAATATGAGATTGATTATGAGGAAACCTTTGCTTCTGTGGCTAAAATGACTACTGTTCACTTTTTGATCTTTGTGGCTTCCATTCACCAGTGGCTTCTCTTTCAATCGAATGTAAAGAATGCATTTCTTAATGGATATCTTTCTGAAGAAGTATATATGCATCCCCCTCCAGACCTCCTCACCCTCCTTATTTGGTTTGCCGCCTACGTCAGGCTCTGTATGGTCTTAAACAGTCTCTGCATGCTTGGTATGACCATTTTCAGAATACTACTCATCGCATGGGCTTTCACTCTAGTCCTCATGATTCGGCTTTATTCGTTCAGTGCACTTGTCATGGAAGGGTTCTTCTCTTCTTCTTATGGAATGGTTCTTCTCTTACTCTATGTGAATGATATGATATTACTGGCTTTAACTCTGCTGCTATTGATGAGGTCAAGTTCCATCTATTTCGTGAATTTGAAGTGAAGGATTTAGGTTCTCTTCAATATTTTATTGGTATAGAGGTGGCATCTGCTCCTTAGGGCCGTGCACACCTCACTAATGATAAGAGCGTGGATACTCTGTTTGAGCTCCATGCTAAGTTTTCTGCTTCTGATAGTATACCTCTCAATAATCCGACGCCATATCAAGAGTTGGTTAGTTGTTTGGTTTATCTCACAGTGACTCACCCTGATATTGCTTGTGTTGTTCATATTGTGAGCTAATTTGTGTTTGTCCCCTACTTTGCTCCGTATCCTACGCTCTGTTCGCAGTATCATCTATCAATGTTTATTACTATCCTCGACTTCGAATTTGTGCCTTTGGGCCTATGCAGAGGCTAATTGGGCCGGTGATCCTTCGGACCGGCAATCCACCTCAGGATTTTGTGTTTTCCTTGGCAATTCTCTTATTTCTTGGAAGAGCAAGGAATAGTCTATTGTTGCTCGTTCCACCGCTGAAGCTGAATATCGTACTACGGCTCAAGTCACAACTGAGGGGTTTGGCTTAGTTGATTGTTATCTGATATGAATGTTCCTCTTAACTCTAATACTCCTCTTTATTGTGACAACAATAGTGCTAATCAGATTGCTCACAATTCTGTGTTTCATGAACACACGAAACATATTGAGATTGACTGTCATTTTATTTGCCAATATTTGTAGTCCCGAACGATTGATTTCCCGTTTGTCTCCTCTACTTTACAGTTGGCGGATTTATTTACCAAGACTCACACTGCTACTCATTTTTAAGTTTCTCCTTAGCAAACTCATGATATCATCTGCTCTACCATCCTGAGTGAATATATGCGTTGTCTTATTTAACGTAGAATATATGAGTTGTCTTATTTAGCGTAGTATTCCATAATGGTAGTTTCTTAATATTCTCTATTTATTCATGTAATACACTCTGTAACGATTTAATTCAGTCAACTCAGAACTTTGGTATTCTTTTTCTCTTCTCAATATTCTAACAAACGGGCCCCCCAAAAATTTTAAAAAAAAATTAAGACCTAGAGCTTTTCCAACAAATATGTCAAATCCTATGTGTATCTCTGAACTAGTTTTTTTGACAGCATTTGGAACTCCAATAAAGATGCCAAATAAAATATCAAACCTAACATGGAATTTTTTTTACTCGTTGCTACCAAATTTGACAGCTTCTTCATATTTGAGTTTTTAATTTTTAGACTTTTCAACCTTCTTTTTAAAAGGAGTGCCTTTTTAAAGTAGCTTGCACTTTTCAAGGCTTTAGTTTTCAATGCACTAGTATATTTTCAAAGCTAGAAGTCAAATTTTAATTTAATCTTTTTGTCGTTGGAGTCTTCTATTATTTTCTATAAATTTGGAGTTTATTCTTCATTCACACCATGAATTCTCAAAACTCTCAATTTTCTTTTTATTCTACACAACAATTTGAATTTTCTAGTGAGTTATCACAAATTGAAAGTGATGATACCCAAAATAGAATGACTAGTAGTGTTCAAGGTGCCGACTTCACTATAGCTGAAGACCGCCTTCTCGTGAGTGCATGGCTTAATACTAGTATAGATGTCATTCATGGAAATGAGCAGAAAAATAAAACTTTTTGGCAATGAGTAGGAGAATATTATCACAAGAATAAATAATTTGCGAGCGAGCAATTCGACAGAATGCTATCACAAAGTTGGCAAAAGATTCAAAAGGTCATCAACAAATTATGTGGATGTCTTGCAACCATTCAAAAGGTCATCAACATAAAATAGTAAAATATGTATTTGACATCTTTGTTGGAGACTATAGTTTTTGAATGTCAAATTTGCAAGAGTCAAATTGACAACCTTGTTAGAGGTCTAAAAATTTGAATGTCAAATTTGAAGATGTCAAATTGCTACATTAACCATCAAAAAAATTTGACATCTTAAAATTTGACATCTTTCGTAGAAATGCTTTTATGTATAAATTTTAAAAATTATAAAAAAAATATTCGACCCACTTAAATTATATTTGGTTTCCTTCCTTTCTAAAAAAAAATTTCGCCGTCTCCCAAATCTCGAATCCTAGTTCCCTCCTGAATGGACCCGAAAATAGCCTAAGATTAGATGGGATAGGCCGTACCACTCCTTAGGGGAACAAAGGAGGATTCCATCGTAGGATTTTTTTTTTTATGGGCACATTTCGGACTAATAATGAAGAATAAGTTAGTTCCGGACTGTTAGTCTTGGAATTACTAGTTCAGGGACTAAAATAAAAAATTTCCCCTTCTTGTTTTGGTTCCATATTAATTACAATACAAGGAATAAATGAGTTCTCCAGGATCTCATTGTTGGAATAAAAGATGAATTAAACTTGACATTTCATGTTGGGTGTATTTGGCCTAAGGTATTTATCAATTTTTAGTTTATTTATTACCCAAGTTGCTAACCCGGTTTGGACTAATTATTGTTGGTACCCATCTTGTTTCCTGCTTTGGTGAAAGACGAAACTACCCCTAGCAATTTAGGGCTTGTAAATTTTATGCACCCCAAATGAGACAAGGGTAAATAAGCCAATAAATCACTTTATTTATTACGGTCCAACAACACAACAATCACTTTATTTAATTTATTTAAAGTCAAACAAATCACTTTATTTATTACGGTCCAACAACACAACAAATAAATTAGTCCAAATGGCATCAACTACTTTAAGTTCTATTTCAAACATCATAAATAAATAAGCCAATAAATCAATAAATATCACAATCCAAATAGACCCGTTCTATCCTCATCATAATACTGAATATCTTTCATATGCACTGTTTAACATATAGCTTTCCGATCATCGGACAAAAACCAGTGCTTTCAAATGCCAAGTTAGTGTTTTAATAAACAAGCTATTTATTGGTAATTTTTTGGGGTACTTATTTTAAAGTCCTTTCTATTAGTCTTTATTAAGTTTTCATCCCATACACTTTTGAACATTAATTTTCAGTCCTCATTTTCTGTAAATACCGAACCAGCCCCCAGTAAACTCTGACCATGGTTTATTCGGATTACACCATAAGCCCCTAAAATCACGGTGACGGAAAATCGATCGCGCCGGAATAGGAAACCTCGTCCAGAAATCTCGTCCAGAAATCCCTAAAATTAAGCCTAAAATGATAAACGTAATCCCTAAAATTAAGCCTAAAATGATTCTCCAGATTTAACCTCACCAAATCAAATATCCCAACTGTTGAGTCCTCACCATCAATTGACTGGACCACGGTATAATCCATATGGCCTAACATGCCTTCAGAATTTTCATTGTTGCCGTCTCGATTACCAATATCAAATATCCCAACTGTTGAGTCCTTAACAAGTACCTCTATGTCTTCATATCCGGCATTCTCTGCAAGCCCGAACATCGTACCCAAGTCGTCATCGTTGTCCAATAGTAGATTTTCATTGTCAACCAATGAGTAACTCAACACCACGGATTCAGGGTCCAAATGATGCCATCTATCACATACCTTGTTCACCACCTGCACAAAGTTCCAGCTGAGATCTATTCGAATTGCAGCAATCTTTTCATTATGCCTACAAATCAGTATCAAACCACCATCCATTGCAACAATCCTGTAGCACAAAAGGGGAAAAATCGGTATTACCTAATTTAAATGTCAAGCGGCAACGTGACACAAAAAATATAGTTGCCCCAAATTTACAATGTTCAGCAAATATACCATAATTACTCAAACATATTATCACTTCCAAATTTACAATGTTCAGCAAATATACCATAATTACTCAAACATATTATCACTTACAAATTTACAATGTACAGCAAATATACCACAAATTTCCTAATGTACCATAATTTTAACTTACCAAATTGACGAACATGGTAAATTCCCATTAAAATTTGAGTTATGGTCGTCCATGGTATATTTGCTTGATTTATGGTAAATTCAGACAATACGCATGGTAAATTTTGTCACCCCCATCAAAATGCGCATTATGGTGAATTTCGTAATCATTATGGTAACTCAAACATATTATCACTTACGAATTTACAATGTACAGCAAATATACCACAAATTTCCTAATGTACCATAATTTTAACTTACCAAATTGACGAACATGGTAAATTCCCATTAAAATTTGAGTTATGGTCGTCCATTGTATATTTGCTTGATTTATGGTAAATTCAGACAATACGCATGGTAAATTTTGTCACCCCCATCAAAATGCGCATTATGGTGAATTTCGTAATCATTATAGTAAATTTACAGATGGTAAATTTTCACCAGTATATCAAACCCTCTGGATTCGGTGCCCCATTCGAATCACAAAATTAGACCCACAATGCGTTAATCATCGCAATAAATTTTGAGTTTCAACATCAACCACCGTAATATCGACATAACGAAAATAATCATCAGAACTTACCAAAATCTTCAGTCCAAACCGGTGATTAAATACTTCCGAGCAGAGAACTTCAAGTTCCAATAATGGGACTTTACGGGGCAGAGAACTTCAAGTTCCGGCGATTGAACACTTCGGGCCAAAGAACTACTTTTTTCCGGTGATTAAAAATTTCGGGACAAATCAAATCCGTAACAAAAATAATCTGTGCAAAATTCGTGAAAAACAAATCAAATCCGTAACAAATCAAATCCGTGACAAATCAAATCTCTTAAAACTACCATTTCCGTAACAAATCAAATCCGTTACAAATAGTATCTGTGAAAAAATCCGTGAAAAACAAATCAAATTACTAATATTTCGGCCACATATAGTAATATTTCCATAACAAATGAAATCCGTAACAAATCAAATCCCTAAAATTAAGCCTAAAATGATAAACGTAATCTCTAAAATTAAGCCTAAAATGATTCTCCAGATTTAACCTCACCAAATCACATGTTAACTACACAAAGGGTAACATGGTAAACCATCTCTCAAAAGTAATGGCAAAATTGTCCATCTACACTATTATAGGATGATAACATAATTCCGAAAAGTGGATGGGATGAAAAACTAAGTCGGAGGAGTAAAAAGGATCCTAATTTAATTTACCCTAATTTTTTTAATATTACTCACAGACTCGTTATGATTGGAATGGATTAGTTTTATTTTTGCTATTCTTCATTGCAATACTATGATATTTATTATATTATTCTCTTATTATTTTTTTGTCCTTATTTATTTTTCTATTTTATAATTTTTTATTTATTTTTCTATTTTATAATTTTTTATTTTGCATCAATTTGGGGTTGATTGATGGTTTGCGTCGATGGAAAGAACCTAAAAAATATAAAATTATGTCCAAAATTTTAAAAATAAATTCAGAAAAAACAAAAAATAAGTCAAAATATGGTCGTCTTTGGTACATTTTTTTAAAAACAAATTGGACATAATTTTATTTTCGTTGAGACGAACTAACAAATATCAAAAAATTGATAATAACATAACAAACACAAAAAATAAATGATTTAGATAATTTAGGCCAAAGAAGGAACCAAAAAAAGTTTGACAGAATTAGGTGAGGTTTTAATTTAGGGGTATGTTTTGTGGTTGAGGATTTTAATTGAGGGCTATTTCGGTAAAAAGATTGTTTAGTCCAGAGTATGATTTTGTTCCCAAAATAATATCACTCTTAAGGTGGGACCAAGTTATTTCACAAATGAGTATGTTAGTTAGAATGGACTTGTCATTCCTATTCGACTGCAATCAAACATCGGTTTGAGTTAGATTAAAATAAAATAATCTAGTCTAGAGGTGAGTTATTCGACAATTAAACGTGTCCTATATACGCATAGTGAATGAAGCCAATCCAGGTAGAAAAATCCCCGCCCTAAAGGTCGAAAAATTCCGAATACTTTCCAAATCCTACTTCACTTCTCCTGATCTTATTTTGTAATCACGCAATGTACACCAACCTATAACCCACCTTTTCAATATCAGATTAACCTTTCTAAAACCCTAAAAGTCATTTACGACCATTCAAAAGAAACGGTGTCGACTTGTCAAACTCTCCGAGATTTCCCCATATGGATGCTCTGTTCCCAAAACGTAATTTATTTCTTTTCTTTGAACTTCAAATATATCTATACTATTATGTAAAGGAACACTCTTTTGGTATGAACCTAATTTTTGGTATGAACCTAACTTTTGGTAAGCCTTTTGCATTCTCAGCCATGGGGTACTGACCCTTTTAGGCTGTGTTTGGCTCTAGGAAAACAAGAAAATCAAAGAGAATGAAGGGAAATAATAGCTTCAGGAACCAAACAAAAGCCTTAAAGTAGATCAGGCCTATGGAGACCATTAAAATACTCAACTCGTCTGATTCTGGAGCAAATGCAAAATTGACTGAATGAAACATTAATATCTTCTCTTCTTTTTCTTTTTTTTCCTTACACGAGCTTAGAGTTTGTGTTATAGCAGGAGACATAGTTGTAGCAGGAAGTGATGGACTAGTTTATAACATCTGTGAATACAAAATAGAGGAGTTGGTGAATGAAGGAGTCGATGATGGCAACTTTCCGGCAGAATTGGCTTGTACTATTGCCGAGTCTGCTCTCTGTTATTCGATGGACAAATATGCTATAACTCCTTTCACCATAGCTGCGCAAGAAGCCGGACTTGAATTCATGGGTGGCAAAATTGATTGCATAACCGTGGTTGCCGCATACATCGGATCTCCAAACTAGGAGGGGATTTTTCTCAAATTGAACTTTCCAAAACTTATATGTATAGGTTAGTATCTGCTATGGATATGTATACGTTAGTTTAAGTTGTGTATGGAATCAACGTGTCCATGTATATTGATATTCTTCAGACAAAGAAATTGTTCTCTTAAAGTTTCTGAAATTAATTGTACAGATTAGCTGTAAAGTATTGTTGCTTCAATGTATATGTCTACACTCAAGATTTGTAAATAATATAGCAACAGTTACATCATTTGCATACTATCTCGAAGTTATTCCCTGTTGCTAAATTTTCTCAGTATCAACCTCAATAAAGTAAGACACGAGATCTCGTTACAAACTGTAACAATCACGGTACAGTTTTTGCTTCCAAAAATAATCAACTCTTTGTCATATACCAAGAAAATGAAAACAAAAATATTCAACAAGAACAAGCCATAGCTAAACAAAACTACTCTTTGAATTTTCTTCAAGCCAAGTAAAACTTTAATTTCCTGTTTCTCTAACAAAACCTTCCAGCAGACAGAATCAAATGATGCATTGCATTCCAGAACTATCTCAAAATGTGAAGAATCCAAAGGTGTCAACCACCATACCAATGAAAAGAATTACAAAATTAAGAATCAAAAAATAGCCGGGGAGAAGGAAATTTCTAAATGGGTATCAGCTTAATGAAATTAATCACGGTGAAGACACCCCGCATGCAAGTACTGCTTCGTAGCAAATACACCAATATTCTTTACACGGGATGGGAATCCATGGCATTGTTGAAGGTAGACCAGCACCCAATGTTGACGGAACACTGTAAAAGTTGGAAAACAGGACTTTTACAAAGTGTGACCCTATGGCCTTGTTTGGAAACCATTATTTTTTCTGTTTTTCGTTTTTATTTCAGAGTTTTCCAATTTTGGAGAAGAAAACATGTTTGTGTTGAGCTTTGCTTACAAAAAACCAAAAACTATTTTCAGTATTTTCGAAAAAAGTGGAAGCGGAAAATGTGAGAAGTCAAATTTTTTGGAAATAAAACCGGAAACGGGAGAAAACACGGGTGAACAGTGCAACACTTAACACACGCATGACCCACATTCGAAACTCGGAAGGGGGTATTTTTTTACTTCGCTGCACTACTGATGGTTTGTCACAGATTGATATTACAATTAGATTGGAGATTTTTAAGACCTAAAAAGAGTATTTAAAATGCATGGCATTGCAATCCTTTTTTTCCCACAACGGCAAAGGCTTGTTAACTTCATACTCTCTCGAGTGTTTGTGTTACTCTGGGACGGTATTTGTGTTGCTTGGGTATAGGACACTGCACAAAGTCAGCCACTGACGTGTCTGGATCTCTTTTTAAAAGTGCATGGTCCTGGAGACTTCTCAAAAGCATTATATGCTTTCCATATAATGCTTTAGTGGTCCTGAATTCTGGATGTCGCATAATAGGCAATATTCGATAAGATTCAATCCACTTGTTGGCCTGTTTCTTAGGTTCTGTGTACGCGTGCTTCTATGTCCTGTTCTCCTGTTATGCACTTGGACCGTCATTTAGCTTTCTTTTCATGATGGTGCGTCACATGTATAGGACCAACTGGGTATTGGGACAACAAGATATTGTTTCAGATTTTCATGTGTATGCAAGCGGTTATATTATCTCTGTTTCTTGAAAAGGATGTTTTCCAAAGTTTCTCCGGTAAGATTTGTTAGCATTTGGTGAAATTCGCTTGGTGGATATAGCTCGGTTGGTCAAGCTGGTACATGTAAGTTATACATCTCTGCATTGTACGCCATTGGAAGAGTGTTATTTGGATGTAGCCATGAACAAGTTTTTGAGAGTTCAAGTAATATACAGGATAAGGCATCTTGTGTGACACTCCTTACCTTGTATAAGAGCTTCCATTATGTACTGTTTTGTTGCGTTGGTTTAAAAGATGTTGACTGGCGACTTTCATGGAAAAAACAGTTTAACCAGAAAATGGGTGTGGGTGTGTTTCCCAAGAAAATAATAGGGTTATTAAACAGAGCTTGGAGCCAACTCCTAAGCAGCATGGATACATACCAACAGAGGTGAACCCACAATACAGGATAGTATTGAAAACACCAGTTAGATTGGACATAAATAAATTTCAAAAGCCTTAAGCATCGAGATTCAATATTGACAGTAGTGCAGCTATTTTATGTACAGATTACACGGGATATTTCTGTCTTTTGGTATATTTAAATATAGGGGCTTTTATTGTGTATGTATTAAAGTAGGTGGAGCTTTTATTTTCTTGTGCATGTACAATATGTTGCAGTATATCTGGAAATCGTAATCAATAGAGAAGCATGTTAGGCCTTGAAGTGTACTTATTTTTGTTAGTTATTCGAACTAGGAAATAGCTACCAATGCTAATGAAACTATGAGGAATGAGAATGATGTTGTCGAAGCGGTTGAAAAAGATGGACTTGGCATGCATCTAATGAACCAATCTTTGTTGAAATCATGGATGAAAGAGAAAACTTCATGGTAGGGAAACATGTACTTTCCACAAGGAAGCTTGAACACAAATAAGGAAAAAACTTATCACTAAAACCATTTCTAAGTATTTTATCTGGGTATTAAAAGTCATGTGTGGACTGGGAAGATCCCCATTCAACCCCCATCATTTGATGAGATTCCTCCCCAAATTATGCATAACCCCATGTGTTAGTCATTCTTTAAGGTATTCTCAATAAATGTTTTCTACATGCAATGGGTTTATCCGGGTATTAAAGGTCGTGTGAATTTATCATGACATGTAATTTCCATTTACATGTTGGTTGTTCTATAGGATTATATCGGTACTATAGATGGTACACACAGATACAAAAATTTCCACTTGGGCACAAATTTCATATTGTGGCAGGCACAAAACCGCATCACAAAATGTAATGTGTGCATATTCATTAGACATGAGGTTTACTTTTGTGTTGTCAGGATGAGAAGAAACGGCAAATGACTCACGAGGGCTTCTTGAGTGTGCTCAAAACCCAGCCATGCGATTCCCCATGCCTCCTCAAGGTAAAAGATTTATGACTTAAGCTAGGATAATTAGTTTTGTCGATAAATGGTTTCTAATTGCTTGTTATTTTATAGTTAAGTATTATGTGGTTGATTCCGGCTATTCAAATATGCCAGGGGTTTTGACACCGTACAAGGGTGAGCGGTAACACTTATCTACATACCGTGGTCATACTAGATTGCCTCAAAAGAAGAAGAATGGTATAACTACCGCCACTCTTCAATTCGCAACGTGATAGAGCGTTGTTTTTGTGCATTGAAGGCACGCTTTCCAATATTGGTAACGATGCCTAAGGGATTTACTGTGAGACCCAAAAATATATTCCACTACATGTTGCACATGTTGCACACCCAAATAACAAGGTGTTTCTTGAATATAGCAATGAGGAGATGATTGTCGAAAGTGAACAAGATAATAATGGTGCTGGAAGTTCTACGGTAGCCTCACAATAATTAAATGTATACAAAGCCAATTGCAACAAATAGGTAGACTTCGTGACACCATTGCCCGTCAAATATTTCAAAGCCAAAGGCGTTAATGTATATTTTATGTTGTATGGACTTACTTAAACCTATAGCCTTTATGTTATTATATATTTGCATCTCTCTCCAATACTTGGTTTGTAGTATTTAAGGAATATGACATTCACTTGTTTATATGTCATATTTTGCCGAACGTTTTGCTTGGTCTTTCTACGTATTTTATCGTTTCTTGTAATATTGATATAGTTATGAATCTAATGAGATACATTGGTAGTTACAATTATTAATCCTATTTTTAGGTATGGCAAAATATGAAGAGTTTGGCCTCCATGTAAATGTCACTTTGGTAGAATGGTGTTACGAATAGCAAAAACAGACAAAAACTATGGAAGACTATTTTATCGGTGCTCCTATAATCTAAACCATCGTAGTGGATTTATATGGCAAGATGAGTTGCACCTACATGATGATTTGCCACTACATCACCATCCCCAACAAGTCAATAATAGTAAACCATTCGAAATGAACAACAGAGCACGCTCAACAGATTGAATCAAGTATTTTGTGTGTGCTTCGTTTGCATGCAATATATTTTTATGTTTTATTTTGTTCTTCGTTATCATTCTGAAGATATTGTGTAATATTTAGCCATGCACTACCTTAATTCACTTATGTACAAAAATTCTGGATTGTCTTGATGTTAGAATGAAATTAATAGCTAATGTAATATATTCTGTTAGCAAAAATCGTTTATTATTAGCAATATTTTGTTAGACAAAATCGTAAAAAAAAAAACAGTTGGGTTTTTAGGGGGCAAACCAAACATGTTTCTGTTTTTAGTAATACAAAAAACAGGTTGATACAAACAAATTTTTTATTTTCCTTTAAAAAAAAACAAAAACTTGAGAACAGAAAATAGGAAGTCACCAAACAAGGCCTATATGAGTGCGATAGAGATAGAGTGAGTGAGTGAGAGAGGGTGCGTGTGGGGGTATGGGTGTGTGAAACCGTAGAGCAATCACTTTCATATAGATGGAACAGAAGTCTCACCTTCTCCCGGTGAGAATTCCGTATGCTGATGAGGCAACAAATGGCCCAGAAATTGAAGAAAAAACTTCTCTATAATGAGGCCAGACCATTTGCCCTGAAATGCATTTTCAAAGTTACTACAATATTGGATGTGTTATCTGTGGAAAGTATATGCACGATATATAAACCGATGCCATCCTAAAAATTGAGAGAGTGAGAGAGAGACGCACAAGGAGCTAATTTAGCGGAAAGATGAATAAAACAAAATGCAACATTGTAAATGGGAAAATTGTGCGGAAGTATACTTATATACCCATGCATCATGCATGCATGCATTTGCTTAGATGATCCCCAATGACATATCATCTGCAAAACAAATACTGCAGTGTCCTATCAAATATAAGGAGACTTCAAATCAAGAGGTTTAACCAAAAGTGTAATGACACTCATCAAAATGAAAGTAAGACGTAGCCAACTTGAAAACAAATTTTCATTCTGCAGGAAACCAAAATAGATGCATGATAAAGGTCGTCACACAATCAGAAAACGACCATGCAGTCCTGTTGTGGAACTATTAGAACATCAGTAGAAAAACAGACAAAAATAAAGTCCAAACGGCTCACCTGTATTCAAGAAGTTGCTCTGAAGAAAAGAAACCAAAACACTAGACTGACATCCACTTGTATCCGTTCTATTCCGTGACTTTTCAGATGGTGCAGAAGAATCACTAGAACATCCAATGTCCAAAGGACTGACAGGATTACTTCTACAAGAGATGATTTCAAACCATACACCAGAGGGAAATCTTCTCGGCCTCACCAACCAGAGCAAAATTTTGACGTAAGGTGTAGCATGAACGACAGATACAAGGATGTCAATTGCTAGACAGGTACAGCTGACGGTACACATCAAAATGGTGAAGAAAATGTAGAAAACAGAAGTTGTTGGTAGCAGAAGTAACAGCGGCGTGAAAAGAAGAGAACCAACTATGTGTTGCTCCACAGTATAGTCATAGCTATCATATCTCTGACGAAGAGGATTCAACTTTCGACCCCTGCCAGTAATTCAGTAGCCGTGTGAGGATTACAAAACAATTGAAACCACAAAACTATACTGTTGCAACATGATTTAAATAAAGAACATATTGGACCACAACGAAGTGACTGTTTAATATCCTTCATTGAAAGACTTCATTCAGAATGACCAATTTTCAAGGAACCTATGTTCTACAGTTAAGTAGTACTGAACCATTGAAAAATTCTAATTGCAAGGATCCACAAAAAGAGGGCTCCCGCATCTATAGGTGATAACTGACCTAACTCGTATTTAGCTGCGGATGTCACAATAATTCCAGCAACAAAGAACAGTATTTGACTACATTCCAAGAGGTAATGGAGTGCCAATGAAACAAACAAGTCGCTTTACACCATTGGCAATAGATACATGAAAAGGTTCGTCTGTTTTTGAGAATGGGGAAAATCCTCGCTTGTCATAAACTTCACCAATGGCAAAAGATACATGAAAAGGTTCGCCATTGGCAATAGATACATGAAAAGGTTAGTCTGTTTTTGAGAATTGGGAAAATCCTCACTTGTCATAAACTTTGACATAGTTGTTTGCTCATAGCATAATAAGATGTCAAAATGTTACAGAAGATTTCACACGCATTGCACAAAACACAAAAATCAACAGTAAAATACTTTTGAGACACAACGAAACAAGCACGGCATATCTGATAGAATTCAGCAAAGAACTACCAAATATGAAACCATCACAGCTCAAGTATGAACGACTGCTCATTATAGAAAACCATCAGACTCTTAATAAACCAACGTATAAAGACCATTGAACTGCCATCTTAATAGATTCCCCAACTTACACCTGTCCCAAAAACCTTAGCCTAAAAGAAAGTGAATGCATCAGCAAAATTGCACCGACCCCAAGTGCTATCAAAAAGGAATACTGGACAAGAGATCCCAAGGAAAATGTATAATTCTTTTAACCTTGTTAAAGACACAAAGCTAGTAGACTTTTAGGCCATTCAGTATTCCAAATCTTTTGAGGTTGTCTGTAATGTTCTGCTAGTATGGGCCATGTTAGTGATAAGCCAAACTAGCCAGACAATAACATTTGCTTCTTTTAATTTACCCAACGATATGAGGCTTCTTTCATTCATATATATTTTAAGCATTTGGGCATAAAATTTTCTCAAGGAAGAAAAGTTGACAAAAAGTTCCACATATATAACATATAAAGGAAGAATTAAATTTAATGACTTTCCTTATATCACCATTTTACCTAAAAAGCCAATTCTTTAGCCTTGCCTGTGAATCCCTATACCAAGCCATGTATCACCGTCTCCTTTTGTAAGAAAAATCAAGAAAAGCAAAAAAAATTCCATGTGGCAGCATCTCGTTCTATTCATTCTCTCCCTCTTTACTCTTCTATAAACTCTCCAAATGGGTTATTATTATGAGTCGATTTGATAATTTCAAGATCTCAATCAAAACTTTGAAATGAAAAGTCAAAAATTGACTTGACTTTAGTTATATACCCAAATCAAGGATTAGTTAGGTACTACTTTATCGTAAAAAATTACATAATGATGTGGTGCATCACAAGGGATCAAAGCTTCTTGAAGCCTATAATTATGTTGTCAAAACAGGGAAAAATTAGCAATTGCCAAATAACTTTAAGACGATCAGCATAAGGATACCTGAAAAGGCGCCATAAAGCTGCTATTGCTTGTATCTGGTGAGAGTATATATATGATATCAACCAATGAAGAGTTGACACATGTATTGTTGAAAGCGAAATCATGTCTATAACCAGAGCAGCAGGTGTAGTAAGGCCAAAAAGAACCCCTGCTATGGCAAGTCCTTGAACAAAATAAATGAAGAGGGAACCCACAAAAAACCAAAGAGTAGACCAAATTTGGATAGCATTGAGAGAAATCATTCCCAGAACTCCTGCAAGCTCGGTGTTCAACTTGAAACCCGCAGGCACTCCCATCAACCACACACAACCATTACGCAACAAATGGTTTGTAATGTTATTGGCAGTGTTTGAAACCCATAGGCAAGCAGATTCTGCATGAAAGAATAATGCTATACCAAAAAGGTAGCCCAATAGAATATCAATAGCTACACTTGACCACATGGAATGCTTACGTAATGCAGCCTTCTCCGCATATTCCACGCATGATTGAGACCTTAAAAAACAATGTAATCAAAACTAGTGAGGGAAGTAACCATAGGATCCAATTCCAAGAAAGTAAGAAACTACCTTCATAGGTACTAAAGTTAAGTACAGTTACGTGGAAGATTTTTGTATTCATGGGGTCACTAACTTTGTTGTTCTTTTCATGAACATTTCAATAAGCATTGAGTGTAAAGAAAGGAGAAAGTATTTAAGACGGCTGATATGGAACCTAATGGCCGAGTGAGTATAGGAACAAGGCTTTCCCTCCTTTTTTCAAGTACATAGTGGAACCAGGATTCATCTTCAAGGTTTGCACTAGGTATTACTTTTACTCTCACATCAACAATATCTCCCACTTAACCAACAAAACATCATGGTCTCCCTTGCTAAAAACAAACTCGATTCAAAGAATTTGCACTCTTCTTGATAGTGAACATACAAAATACAAAATAAGTAGTTCAAGATTTTACACTGTGCCAATGAAGCAGGGAACCAAAACAACCACGTTGGGCATAATGTTACACTACTATTTCTATAAATCTGCATAACTATGACACTGGTGACACAGATGCCACATATTAAGGCTGAGTTTGGACTAAATTATGTTTTGTTAACGACAGTCGATATTATTTGATTTTTTGTCAATTTGTTTGTGTTTCCTCATTCGCCGCGACGAGAGAAATCGGAAAAGTATAAAAATATGGGCCAGAATTGAAAAAATGTCAAAGACGATGACCCTAAAAACACCAAAAACAAGTAACAAAAATAGTATTTTTTGAACTTTTTTGGGCTTTTGCTCATATTTTTTCACTTTCTAGATCCTTTCATCAAGACAAATGATTAATCCAAAAATTAAACGCAAACTTGATAAAAATAAAAATAAAATGACCATAAAGACAGTAACATTAATAACAAAGGATTTTTGCCAAATGAGGCCTAAATTGAAATGCAACCCTAGAGAACATAAATCTGGAAATGGTTAACATTTGCTCAACATTGTGATACTTGAAATTGAACAAAATGTCAGCAGCTCGGGATGACCAAATTTCACTCTAAAACCAAAATCAGGTCTGGATGACAATCACAAAGCTAGTATACCAATCAAATTGTGCAAGACTTTATTTAACTCACAAGTCTACAAACATCTTATATTACCTGAGAACGTTATCTTTAAGGAGGATTGGCCAATACAATATTTGGCAACGGCGGATTTGGATGTTTTTCAATGTATTTGTGAATACCTTTTCCAATTTGAGATGCATCCATGACTTAGATCCAGAACTCAAAACAACATGGAAAAGCTGAAAAATAAGATAGAATAAAGTGGACAATGAAGCAATAGACATGGCCAATAGTTTCGATGTCAAGGTAACGCACCTGAAAAGCCAGAATAAAGATTATTAAATCTTGCAAACCAAGAGAGGCCACAGGGGAAGGGAGACACCAAAGTATACAAGAGATTACAAGAAAAAGATGAGGAACCGAGGAGTTGATCTTGTGGAACCCGCAAGTCTTTCAAAACATAATTTGGCAGCGTTAGCACTGTTAATCGCCATAACGACAGTGTCCTGAATTAAAATAACGCAAGCAGAAAATAAGAATTACGAAAACAGTCCAAGTAAAAAAAGTATTGCACAAAAAGTTACCAAATCAAGGAGCGGCTGCTTTTGATAAAGTTCTTCAACCCACTTGGGTTTCTTGAGAAGAGTTTTCACTTGCTCAGAACTCCAAAACCCTACTGAAAAATGGTGACTGCCAAACATTGGTGTATCATAGAGTATTACCTGAGATTGTTTAGACAAGCACGTTAAAAACCACCAGAGGGATATGACAAAACTTGAGTGTGCATTAAGGGACTTACATACGTGGAGATCAATGTGGGATACCGTTTGCCCGTCCCAATTTATGTGATGCAATTTTGGGATCCACTTGAATTTTCTACCAATTTGTCCATGAGAACCATAAACTAGTTCAATCCACTTATTTTCTTCTGCAGAAACCAAACCACATTGATGTAATCTGTCAAGCTTGTGACACCCACAGCTCCATTGTCCAGACTTTGCACCTAAAATATCTCTACAGCTTTCTGTACATGCATTACCATGACTGAAGTTCGTTTGATCATCTTTTTCCACTTTAGCAACTTTCTGTTCACCATTTGTGCTCCAATTCACAGCACAGTGACCAAGCAAGGATAACATGCATTTGTCTTGTAGTGACACAGACATGTTTCCGCTTGTCTCACGGAGGATCCCCTGGAAGGAAAACAGACACGTGAATCACAGAAATCCTAAACAAATCTAAATCCCTCAAATAACTTGCAAAGTAGCTGGAGAGGGGAAAAAATTACTAATTCAGCCTTTTGCCCCTACGAAAGCAGGGTCCTATTCTATGCTACACATAAATTAGCGGCATGAAGCGGAGCAAGTGCGGGGGTGGAATGAGCTTGGGAGCAGGAGAGTAGAGCATATAGAGGATCTTACATTGGGAACACATATAGGAGCGCATAGACATTTGTAAACAAAATTATATTCTAAACCATAAACTTTGTAGTGGTCATGAATTTGCCAAAACATGCTAAATATAAGTGTTTGGTCCAAACTGTCAGTTACAACCTAATCCTTGTATGTATAAGCAAATATACTGTAAACACTAAATGCTAGAGTAAAATAAGTTATATTGTTTCGAGTATCTTATAGTTAATGCAAATTTCCTTGTAACTGGTATCTCCTTTTCATTTCTTTGTAATTCATATGCTTGAAAGGTTCCATCCTAGTAGAGAATGCGCTTCCTACGCCACGAGAGCGAGGTTCTTAATTTGGAGCACTGGAGCGAGATTGTGGAGCAATTTGTCAACTCGAATAAGAGGATCCTACAACTAAGGCCAGAATTGCTCAACTCAAGGTCACTGTGGGAAGCTCTTCTTTCGATCTCCTTGTGGGGTGAATTTTATAAACAAAACAATTTTTGAGCATGTTGTACACAATTAGACACAAGAGGAAGTTCAGCAGAGAAATTGCAAGCTCCTTTCAAAAAGTCAGAGAAGCAATAGTCATCAAGGTCCTAAAGAAGCATAAGCGTTACCTTCCTAGATGGCCAACTAGTCATTTTACAACTCAAGTCATTTATAGAGAGTTCATATTACCATGAAGCAGGAAATTAACAAAAGTAAAAATTTAAGTGTGTTTTCTTCCTGAAACCTTTGGAAGGACCTCTTTTCCCAAGGTGATCAAAGATTCAAACTTAACATCCCCAATTCACAAGCCCCAAAAAACAAAAAACAAAAACTCCACATTCAAAGACCTTGTCAAGTCTCTCAATTCCTAGCAATTTTGACAGTTCTGTTCTGATAAGCTCGGACAATGGTGACTATTGAATCTTCCTCCAAGACGACTTGACTCAACTTCCAGTGCGACAATTACCACCTTCAAGGGCATCTCCTCATTGAAGGGACTTAATGTATGAAAGACCGCTCTTGATTCGAATTCCTCCACCAACTTGTCCAAGACTCCAAGATCCACCAAAGTTAAGCACAAGAAGCCATTAGGAAGGACCTGTGTCACGTGGTCACTTTACCCATTTCGGATGCTTGGCACTTGGGTAAATGCATCAAATATGCGTCTGTCAAATGACTTGTTTCCAAAATAAGTTATAGATATGCACAGAACTCTCATGTTATTCATGAAATAATGGATGTCACCTTGCAATCACAGTTTCATCCTCTAAAATGATATAAGAAGGGATAGAAAAAATTTCAAATACATGGGTATTTGGACGTTGGAACTCATCATGAGATACTATCATTCATACCCCCCACTAGGGAGATGACCAACTGTCAACTGTAGAAGTTTGCGGAACTCAGAAGCCTAACCATGTAAACCTGTAGACCAGTATTGCATACTGTTATCAAGTGCTCTGAGGGGGAACAAACAGCCCATGGCCCCATGCCTCAGATAGTAAATCCAAAAGCAATGAAGATGGGGAATGGTAATCATTGCCAACATCTGAATGTCAATATCCACAAAAATGGGGGCAACAGAGGACATGTATAACATCCTCAGGAAATTAAGACATAACCAGTCCCCAACTCAAAAGAATCCCCATCAACGTCACAATCATTCAACCGAATACTATTTTGTCCATCACATGTATCAATGTCCATTATACATGGCAGTACCTAAAGCATACATCCGAATATGATCTCTTACATACAGCCTTCCATCAATTAGATAAATGTATTCCAATTCTTCAGTAGAGATGGATTAGCTGATTTCCATCATAACTAGATAGTGGCCAATCTTTCCCAAAACATGCTCCAGTCGACCGACCCTTTGCCATAGGTGTTGGAACTCCAGGTTTTATAATCGACTCTAAAAGAAGAAATGTAACATCATACCATCACTACTCACTTGCAAGTCATTTTGCTTGATAAATGTGAGCGAATATGCACAAGGAACTAAAATTTGTTTCGTTTTGGGTCAACATCCAAAACATTTCAGGCTTTATGGAAACCAACTTGCTTCAAGATTGCATGGGAGAAAACAAGCTTAGATTGCAAGCAAAACAACATCCTCTCGGACTCCCAACACAATAGTTCTTCTCCCTCAACAAAATGCGACATAATTATGAGGAAATATGCTCTATCTGCGCAGCTAGAATACAGCACCAACCCTCACTTATCAAGGATATCATAGACCGTTTCCATTTATAGTTGGTTTTTTCTACTAAAATCAAAATGTTCCTGCACCTACTCATTCAAAGAACAAATCATCAGGAATTTGACATTCTCTATATACATGTTGCAACTGTGTGGTATTGCTATATTACCAGCATACACATTTAATTACAGCTGCTCAGTTAGAATGGACCAAATATAAGAATTCAACTTTGGGTAGAAAAATCCATACCCGAAGAACTGATTGGTCGGAAGAAAAGGAAATCTCATCACAAGCAAAAGCCACAACAATGTCCAAAGACGTCGAGGAGGAGGGGGACGAAACAAACCAACCAAAAAGGAGAAGTGAGGATTTCGGTTCAGTAGCCGAGAGGTAATTCGGCCACCAAAGCCGCCATTTTCTTCTCATTTTTATCTCATGACCTCAGCTGATCCTTCTCTTAAAGCTTGTAGAACAGCCTACAAGGATTTGAAAAAACGAGAATGTAATTGTGCTCCAGATAATTGTAGCTTTTGTACTAACAAAAAAACAATAGTAAGACTCAATCCAATTTCCTAGACTAACCGGTTAAGGGAGAGAAACAGAAATCCAACCCTGTCGCTGAATTCTCTCTCTCTCTCTCTCTCTGGATTCTTCACGGAGACCAGATCATGGGAGTGGATTTCTGAGCATTAATTGGAAGAGGGCTAGGGCTTGAGGTACAACCCTAATTGAAGAAATGGAAGGTTTTTTAGGCCCTAATGCATACAAGCAGAGGGGAAATACGTCTGCAGTGGTGAGCTTGCTTTTCTGTATTTCGTATGATGGTGGAGACACACTGTTCGTTTGTAAAGCTAAAGCAAAAAGGAAAAGGAATATAATAATAAATTAGAGAAATTTATTTTACTTTGAAACATTCAAAATTTTACTTGAAACACTCTCTTATTCTTTTTACCCTCCCTAGCTATCTTTTTTCCCGTGAAGTTTCGTCACAAAAATATTTTTTGAAAAAACTTTCATTTCAAAAAAAATTACATTATTTTTAATATGTCATTGCATAACTACCAGGATAAAATAGTAAAACACTATTCATCAAGTAACTCAAAAAAAATTGCAATTTTAAAATTTCATAATCAAACTATTTGGATAAAAACCTCGCTAAATCTTCAAGTAAGATCGCAATCGTCTCTTCTGGTCTTACTTGAAGAATGAACTCTGTATCTTTACAAATTTGCACGGATTTTCATCGCCTGAAAGTGAAAATTGTGGAACATTATAGGGACTAATCTTATATGTAAGATTTTGGATTTTTACGGCTTCAATTACTTTGTGATGCTCCAGTATGCTTTCACTGTTGATTGAGCCTAAAAATTGAGAATTTGCTGGTTTCTGCTTGGTTTGGGTTTCAAGTGGAACTTGATCACATATTTTTTTGGAAGTTTAAAATTCTCAATTCAAAATTTTGAAAAATTAAAAAATAACAATAACAGTGGTTTAAGAACAATAGAATTAGAAAATAAAATTTCAACTTACAATTATAAATTGTGAGGCATTATTGTGCAGAGGCAAAAGTTTGATTTGTTTTGTACATCACTTTTGAATTTTTAGTTGTTCACATTCCTCTCATATAATTAATTACTAGAGGTCAGAGCACATCAAATGTGCGTGCAAGTCAAGAATTATCAAACACATAAGAAAATGTATATCATGCTAATACATACACAAATATCTAAGTTTACGACGACCCATATGACATATGACATTAACATGATACATATTTGTTTTATGTATTTGATAACCCTCGACTTGCACACACATTTACGTGTGCTCCATCCTCTAGTTTTTTTTTTAAATGAAATGGATTGAAACTATAGATCTAATTTGATGATCGAAATTATTAATTTTTTTATTTTCTTGAAAACATTAATCATGCCAAAATATGTCAGTCGGAGATCGATTATTACCTTATCAAAATGTTTTGGTATTTGATTAATATAATTTTTGTTATGATAATCTTGAAGAGATCTACAAAATAAATAATTACATTTATTAAAGTAGATCATTCATGAATTAAAAAATTGTTAACTACTGTAATTCCTGAGAAGTCTCTTCCTTTTTAGAAATCCAAGGCCGAAATTTGGAACTCTGACTTTTTTTTTTTTTTTTTTTTGGGGGGGGGGGGGGGGGGGGGGGGGGGGGGGGGGGAATTTGGCTTGGTTATGGAATTCAAATGGTACCTTTTAAACCAACTAAAACCATATTCTTCATATAAAAAATAACGTAAGCCTCTTATTTAAATTTAAAAAAAAAAACATATTGCGGTTTTAGAAATCACCATTTTGCTCTTGGACTTAGTGTACGTGGGCATTTTTGAGGTTTACAGGACTGTTAATTTTCATCCTAAACTTTGGAGAGACAATGATAAATTGGTTTGGACACTCAAACCTAAAAAATGAGAAGACCTACAAGAACATAAGATCGTCAAGAGACATTTTCCACAAATTATCAGCAAAAATGGAGACTATTGATGACCAAAAGTATTTAACCATTCATTTCTCTTCTAACTAACACACTTTGATCAAGCTTTTACGATATTCGACCAATGTTATTTGCATGGATAATAAACACATCAAAATCTACAAAATAAATGACTCAAATTGTCAAATATAACAGTAATAGGTTGTAGTCTATATTACTTGACTAATTACAACAAAGATCTTAACATGAGGATTACAACGAAGATCTTCACCCAAACAAGGCTCTCTTAGTTCTTGAGATGAAAGACACTACACCCAACCCTCTAACGCAGCAATAACACACAGCAAGCTTAGTACACAAAAACATAACCAACATAATACAATCTGCTCAATCCCCCAAACCGTCACAAGTACAACTGGCAAAGAGGAAAGTGAAACCTTTGGGCGCTAGAGAGTTGGACCCTTGAGCTCTTATCAGGAGCAGACCTACGTAGTGGTTCCACAAACGGTATCTTGTCTCACTAAATTATACATGTTATATGTACTTTGACCTCAGTGTCTATAAACCATAGATCCACCCCTGCTCTTTAATGATGTCCAAGAGCTCTCGACAACGAGACTACCATTGTCAGTTAAATGGGTCAAATGAACCATGAAACCATGAATCAACTTGGGTTGAAAATGCCAGCATGAATTTTTCATAAAATTTTCCCCTCATCTGGCCCACATTCAAACCCAGGAGCACATTCACCATTCAAATATCGACCACAAACCTTCTTAGTCCAAGGGCTAAGTCATCTAACATTTGCAGTTCATGCTTTTATAAAGTTCCAGGGCTAGCATTTGAGTGTGACAGTTGCAGTACTTACGCCCTAGACACCTTATGTGCTATGCTTCCAAAAGCTGTCAAGCATAGGTACGACCAACACCCCTTCATCTTAAATTACTCTCCTATCGAAGACCATCCATCCGAGTATTACTGTGAAATTTGCACGGGAGAATTGAACCCAAAGCTCTGGTTTTACCATTTTATTGACTGTGACTAGTCTATTCACATTTGGTGCATGTACAAGTGCCTTTTGGAATCGAATATAAAGTACGGGGTATCCTCTAAGCTTGAATGTCACACACACCCTCTTACTATTGTTGATTTTAGATCTTTACGACATGAATTCTAAAAATAAAATATTTTTAGAAAAAAGCTGTACGTTACTATTTGCCAATTGCCACACTGACCTCTCCTAAAAACTTGACCAGCTTTCTCTAACAATAGAATATTTTTCCTTGTATTTTTAAATTACCTCTTGAACAAAAAAGAGTAGTAAATTAAATTATGTCTCCACATAAGACAAGTCTCACAAAAGAAATAAAAGTTTTAATTAATAACCAGTCTCAGCCCAAAAAAAAAAATCTTTTTGTCTTTTTTTTTTCCTTTATTAATGTAAATCATAACCAACAAAAATATTTTCAATTTGTTTGAGTCTCTGAGTGAAACATTTTCTTTTTCAATTTGTTTGGTCCATAGATCTCCAGATATCCAGATTAAAACATTTTAAACTGGAGTTGATGCATCTGTTCTTGTTTTTTTAACTTACCGAATTCAAGATATTCGCTTTTGAACAGCATACCATAGGTTTTCTGTTTATTGTTATCATCCACAAAAGGAGAAGTGTGTTAACTTGATAGATACAACTTTGGATGAAGTATACTTCACCAAAGTACAGTGAGAATGGAAAAATTACGAGCTATGATAAACGAGACGAAGAACAAATCGAATCGAGTTATGTATTTTATGCAATCATTTTAAGACAAAATCATCGTTTCACTGCGGGTGTTGGAGGATAGTTTCGACATTTATCTCTCAAGTTAAAATGACTTCCATGAACGGAGTAATATCTAACTACATTCGCATGTCGAATTTTCTTATGTCTGCCTCTCTCTCACCTAAAGAAATGGAATCCGAGAGGACAAAAAAATTCGTGTATTCAAAACCAAAATTAAGATTGGTATAAATAGTATCTTGGGAAATCTTTGAGTTACTGAAACTAAAAACCCTTTGGATTGCATGTGCCATGAATGGATAATAATAAAGTCATTATTGAAGACTCTTAAGTTGCATAACGGACGAGACTCTAACATACAAATATTTTTCTTTTACCAAACTTGAGACCCTTTCTATAAAAAATAAGACTATGCACGACACTAACGAATTTTATAACTGCCCGACAAAAATTTCTGGAGCTACCATTACTTAAATCCAAGATAATAACTGCTTCAATGTGTATTTGGCTGGCTCATTTCGTTGTTATATTTTATTTAGTCAGACAATGGTACTCCATCAACCCAAATCAATATAATAAGACTGGGCAAACTTTTTAGAATGTTGAACTCTCTCTCTCTCTCTCTCTCTCTCTCTCTCTCTCGCGTCCATTTCCTTCCATATCTTCCTTCCCCTTCAAAAGCAAACCACCATTTTTTCAAATGAATAACATACTCCAAAGTCAAATGTCACTTTTTTAGAAAATATGTTCTTCTAGGAAGGTGGCATTGCAATGGACACCACCACAAACAGTCATGCTCTTAGAGAGAGAGAGAAATGGAACACTTCAGCCATGAGCATCCATTGATCCTCAATCACGATCAACGAAAAAATAATGAAACCCCAGAAAACGAAAAAGATCCTTTCACCAGGCATTACAAAGATATGTGCTCCGGGTGTGGCAATCGAATCTCATCAGGTCCTTTCTACACATGCGATCATCATCATCTCTGCATCTTATTCCGCTTGCATAAACTGTGTGCAGAACTTCCGGCCGAAATAAAACACCCAATGCACCCTCACCACCCTCTCTTTCTCCTCTCAACGCCTCGACCTTTTGAGCACTCGCCGCTGCCATGCCTGCGACTTCCCGTGCAAGAGATTCGTCTACTATTGTTCCCCTTGTGACTTCATCCTTCACCTAGGTTGCGCTTCATCGGCGCACACAATCGAACATGAATGTCACCGCGCCCATTGATTCTCTTGCAGCAACCGGCCTCGCTATGTGACGCTTGTGGCTACAAAAGTAAGGCGTCTCTTATAAATGCAGTTGTTGCCCGTTCCGAGTCCATCAGATCAGCTGTACTTTGTTACCTAGTACCTTCAAATGTAGTGATCACGATCACCTTCTCGATCTCACTCCTTCTCTTCCAGTTGAGTATGCCAAATTTCACCCCGACTGTGACATATGCCACAAAGGAGTCTACGCGATGGATTGGGTACATGGTGATGCAGCTTTTATAATGAATTGGGTCTATTATTGTGCTGGATGCAGATATTTTGCCCACGTGAATTGCGCAACCTCAATGAGGGAGATTTCAGTGTACAGTACTCTACTTTCGCCATATACTTTTCTCTACAGAGTTATTGGGTCCCTAGATAAATACTCACAAAAGTATCAAGAAAAATCTTGTCCGTCTGTTGCATCTCTCTAGTAATGTTGTTCGCGTTCTTTTTGGTACGTAGCATTGCTTTAGTTCAGTTTTTCACCTTACTCAGGGCATGCTTCTCATTTTGTCTCAATGTGTTGGGCATTTCGTTTGGTATCAGGGATGGAGAGACTAGGTTTGATGATATTGAACCCAAATCCAATACTGTTTTCCAAAGGGAGAGATCAAGACAGGAACAAAGTTGGACCATTTTGATCATGACCACCCATTGACCCTTTCAGATGAGCAAACAAACGATGCAATGTGCTCGGGAAGCAATGGCAAACTATGCGAGGCATGCGTGCAACCCATCTCTGCCCCATTTTACAGCTGCGGTCAATGTAATTACTCTCTCCATAAATGTTGTTTCAGGCTACCCAGTCAAATTCGACACCCATTTCACCCAAAACACCCGCTTGACCTCGTTTCAAAGGCCTCTCAAGAACGTTACCCAAACTGGTGCAAATGCTACTTCAGACCATGCAATGGGTTCTCCTTAATGTGCCCAGTGCAAAGAGTTTTACCTCGATGTTAAGTGTTGTTCCATGTCCAGACCTATCAAACAAGAAGCTCACAAACACCCCCTAACTCCAAGGGCCGCGTCCGATAAATATTGCAGTGCTTGTGCTCTTATGTAGCAAACAGGGTTTGCATTCGTGTGCGACATATGTGATTTTGTCCTGGACACTTGATGCGCTCTGTTGCCATGTGCTGTCAACCATACATGCGACAAGCATCCCTTCATCTTAACTTATTCTTCGATCAGGGACCATCTAGATGAGTATTACTGTGAATTCTGCGAGGTAGAAGTATACCCAAAGCGCTGGTTCTACCACTGTGTTGAATGCAACCAGTCCATTCATGCTAGGTGCATGCATCATTATAACTATATTTCGGATCTAAATATCAAGCGTGGGGCATCCCTTAAGGCTGAAGGTCACCCACACCATCTCGCTTTTATTCGATTTAGTAAAGAATCTGAACTTTGTGGCGGATGTGGCAACCTTAATAAGTATTCTTTTCTCCCTTGGCTAGAATGTGTTGGAGATGTAGTAAGAAATTATGAGATTTCGTGAATAATCAGTGGATTATTGGTTCCATTGTAAAAGTTCCCCCGGGTAGAGTAGTGAAGTTTCACAGAGCAATACACTGCTAGGTTAAACTAGATGGGATTAACCTAGTGAGTAGCTAAAGTTTTTGCAACTTATAAGGAGATCAAGAACCCATGCTCCTCTCTCCCTCCCTCCCTGTATGCTTGATCAAGATCTCATCAGCTCTTTCATTGGGATTAACCCTCATGGATAACCCAGTTGTACGTGTCCTGAAGTGAGAGTTAACTACAGGTCCTGAAGTGACAGCTAACTACGGGTCCTGAAGTGATAGCTATTTACTGCACCCATGAGAAAGAAGCCAAAGCATGCGGGCAGGCAGTTTGCTTCTCTAGTGGCTTTAGCCATTGTTCCCATTTCTCAGCTTTAGAGAGTCAAAAATGGAGAATCATAGCAGGAACTTATTTACTTTCTTTCATTTTGGTTATGGAAAGTCAAAGTTGTATCGTTTAGTACTTTTGTTTGAGATATTATTTTATTAACCACCGACAGATACAAACGAAGCAGGAAAGCTATAATCAAAAGTCCCTGGGCTCTTTACTAACTAATATAATAGACTGAATTCATTCATTATATTTTTTTCCGTAATCTCAACTAGCTTTTCCTATTGACTTCTATCATGTCTTACCTCAATTAAGGCACCAACATGTTCAGCTTTCAATGGCTGCAGAAATCAATTTGACAAATTAGACCGTCAGGGCATTTCAAATTCAGCATCATTCACTATTGTTTGACGGTATACAAACAAAGAGATGGCATAAGTGAAGGATTCAACTGCATGAAGCAAATTTTTTTGATAAGCTACGACTAATGTCCCGAGTAACATATGAAATAATTTGAAGCATTTGATCTACTGTAAAACCCTGGGAGAAATGCTATAATGACAATATTTATGCATCGCATTTGGATACTATCTCTTATGGTAATTGCACAATGGTTGAATGGATCCCACATTTCATAACCCTACAATAATATATGCAACACATGAGATGGAACCCAAACACTTCATAGTAAACAAGCTTCAACTCTTTTCCTGATACTCAAAAATGTGATCATTCAAGCATTTATATTCACCGCGCGGCAAAAACGAACATTCTTGGAGTGTCCTAGACAATCCAATGCACAGTATTCCAATTGAAGTTTCATGAAGCAAATGTTCTTGAGCTTTGGGTTTATTACAATAAACTCCACTAACATGAAAAATTTACATCAGACTTCATTTATTGAGATCCAAATTTGCATAGCACTGAGAGATTTACACCATACCAAATTTGCACAACACTCAAAGAGATTTACATTATATTTCATTGAGATATAAATTTGCACAACAGTCAAGCAATACCGTTACTCGACCAGTACTCGGTTGGATGAATATACTGGTGTGATACAAAACTCATTTTTGCTCATCACTCCAATTTCCTTTAAAATCTAGTTTCAAGCATAACATGACGAGAGATTATCAACTTAAATTTTTTTCAAGCAGATCAAGAGGACATTGTCTCTTGAAGCTTTTTCCTTTCTTGAGCTTCAATCTTAGATTGGTTGCCAATGGCTTCTGATATAGCCTTTGGTAGCCAAAAACCAGGTCTCTCAATAAATGGGGCTCGATCAAGTACTAAAGGTTCTCGTAGAGTTACTTCTATCCCATCGTATATCCACAATGTCAAAGTCGCTTCGCCTTTTAGACCCAAAGAAAACCAACCTAAGCCAGCTGCTGCTATATCAATACTTTTCACATCCCAGCTTGTTCCGGACACCTTTATTTCCCTCTTTACCCATTTTCCCAGTTCAGAAACTCGCTCTATGCCAATGGGAGGCTGAAATAATACCAAACCAAACATGTCATTTGCATCAAGATGTTTATAGCACATTCAAAACTACATATAGGCTGTTAGACAATAAATCAGAAAAGAAGTTTAAGCTTTTAGGCAATGAGTATAATGAAGCTCTTCCATTATCAATACCAACTAATATTATTCAAAATCATCGTCCGGTTAAGATGCATATACAATCTGAAAGTGCTGAAAGAAATAATAGACGACAAAGAAAAAGGGAGCACGAGCTTTTTTTAATCTTGAGAATGGTAATGTAATAGAATCACATCCCAAACCACTACAGTGATTTTTCTTTTAACTTAACCACGAACATGATTCAAAGTTAATTATTATGGTCACACAAAAATAAGGACCTTTCAACTGGTATGCCAAGCAAATTTTAAGATTTCCAAGGCTATGAAAACATTAGATCGGTGAATAAGCCGAGCTGAGCCAAAGGACTTTCAAGCCTTATTCAAAGTTCAAGAAAAACCCCCCATAGGTAGTAACAAAAAAAGGTAGTAACTAAATAAAGGTAGTAACAAAAAAAAAAATTGTGGATTCATTGCTTGTAAAGCCAGTCCTTCACTTCATAAGAGACCTTATCATACAGAGGTGAACAGAACAAATCAAAGGAGTATACGAGTCCCTACTGGCATAGTTATGGTCTTGTCCTATCCATGTGCCAACTGTCAAACTAGCAATGCCCAATTTGATGATAAATTGATAGTTATGAGCACCTGAGACGACACCTCAGTTAATGAAACATTGGTCCTAACTGCAAATGGTAAGAATCCAACATGCTACATTAGGAGTGAATGATATGACTCCAAAACAGGGTATTTATTTTCGAGACCGAAAATGTAGCACGGACGACATGAATACGGACACGGGATTTTTGAAAAAAGGGGATACAGACACGACGGGGACACGGCAATTTTTTATATATATAGCATATGTGTACATACATACTATATAATGATTAATAAATGAATATTAATACTATTCAAACAAAACAACAATACAATTAATAGAAATCAAAGAGACATCCTGGATGAATGTATTATGAATGAGTTAACTAAATATATTGAAGAAAATAAACATATATCTGGAGCTAGAACGTACCATTGTATAAACATCGCTGTGGAGATGGAGATAAAACGTAGATCTTTTTGGTATTTTAGAATTTTAAACCTTTAATTGTAGTTTTAAGCAGTATATTATGTAATAACATATTTTTCCCAAAACAATTAAAAAACAAAAAAAAAAACAAATCTACCTCTGTTGTGTCCCAATACGTGTCTCCGTCGTGTCTCCCAAGTGTCTCCCTCTAAAAATAAATTAAATTAATTCTTGGCGTGTCCAATATGTTTTTTGGTGTCCCCGGCGTGTCTGTGTGTACGGAGTGTCCAACACGGGTACGAAGACCTCCGAGGAGTGTCCGTGCTACATGAGTTGATCACGGATACAAGGTTCTCAAGGTTAGAACTCTTAATTTATTACTATTTATAGAGTTTCATCCTTGCATTGTTTTCGTACTTTTATTTTTTTAAATATTGATTCTTCTTTTCGGCCTACAGTGTCGAAGGCCTCAGCTGAATAATCCCCTGAGCACATGTAGTCCCCTTGCCGCACCTACAGAAGGTAATTACTGGTACTAACCCTTGGGGTAGCAACCTTAAGCGATAGTTAGATATAAAATTATACATTGTTTTTTTTTTTTAGCAAGTGTGTAAAATCTAAGTGGTACAAGGGGTTGCAAACTGGTGCAAAAATGTATGTTTAATTGGTCCTACTGGACATTAGATAGAACACCACCCCCCATGGACGTAGCAAATGCATTCCACATGTCAAAGCATCGAACTCAAACTCAATTGGCTATGAGTGAGAGGGTGCTCAAACTCATATATCAATTTTGGACGTAATAATTAATCAACACGGGACAAATTCTATCACTCTTCAAGCAAGTGAAACCCTTAAACCGCACGTGAAGAGGTAAACCATGAATCTGTAACACACTTAAAGAAACAAGGTACACTCAAGGCACAAACACCGCGGCAATTAACCAAGAAAGTTTTGTCCAAAAACGTCCAAAACCCTAACTCGGATGCCATGCTAAAAGTATCCAACTCAAAACCAATTGGTCATGAGCAGGAGGGTATCCAGGCTCATATACTTAGTTTTTGAAGTAATAATTGTGGGTATCTGGAAGTCTTCCTCCACTAGACACCTCCGGAGGAGCTTCCACCTACCAAGAGGACCTCGTCATTGATATGGGTGTTCAGAAATCCTTCTCCGTTAGACACCTCCGGAGGAGCTTCCACCCACATGGATCCGACGTTCGAAAGACTTGTCTCTAATAAGAAACCAATCTTATGGCATTCATCCATACTCAAAACTCCACGAGCTGGCGACTCTATCAACGTACAAGACCCCTAAGTCGGGAGCAGAGCCTAGGGACTTGACTCGGGACTTAAGGAGGCATATGGTTTGGAGGCTAGAGTAAGGGGATTGTCAAGGAGGGAGAGTCCCCCCTCGGGCGAACCCCAACTTGACCGATCCTAGAGAGAGAGGGGCACCACCCACACCTAACCCATCTTCTACCTGACACCTCGAAAGATATATCACAACACCTAGGAGCTTGTACCATATTTTCCCATGATACAAGTCTCCATATATCACCTAAACTACCTTTGAGCCATATGACACACAGCTCAACTTCTGACCATAGACCCAAATAAGGCTATGTCAACCACCACCCTGACCCTCCAATAGGAAGAAAGCCCACAGCTGGCTTCCTCCTCCTTTGAGGCTCCTATATAAGAGAGAATTGACATAGCATTAAAAACATGACCATCTACCTATCCCTCATTGAATACAAGCATTGACCCTCTGGTTGAGCCCATCTCCACTGCCATCCCTCTCTCTCTCTCTAAGGTCGCCCTGAGCTCTCTCCTCCTCCACCTCCGGTGGTCTCGAATTCATTATAGTGCCCGCCATAATTCCCGGAAGGACCACTTCCGCTCCTAATATCCACAATAATTAACCAATATGGACAAATTCTAACACCACATCTATAAACAAGTTTCGGAAATTTGCTTTGATTAAATTTTATTGGCTTTTCCATTTTATTGTAGTGAAGGACTGTTTGAAGCCCCAATAGGATCAGAACCTCAAACTTTAGAAACATACTTTCAACTGTGGGTATCTGAACAACTGCTAGCACATGGAAAAATTCATAGGCACCACAAAATCATCGAGTAACATAAGAGAAACTATGAGTGTCAAGCCATTTTGGTGTCACCATATCCCCAGACTGATTCGTTGGAGTTCTGAAGGCATGCATATAAGTCATCTAGCACACGTCACCTGGATGAGCCAAGCATAGACCCACAGTAAAACTCAAAAAGGAAATCCCAATATTCTTGTGCCAAAACACAACAAGAAGACACATTCAAGAGAGTAGCAAAAGTATCATCCTTCTCAATTGTTTATAATTTCGCTTATGAAGTATTATTGTCAGAATATTTACCTGCAATCTGACACCAGCATGCTTGCTCAAGATCTCGTCAGCATTCTCTATCTTTCCCAGATGTAGAGAGACATTTGGCGATGCCCAAACTGTCACATAGATTGTATCCACAGAAGCACGATTAAGGTCTAATCTCATTAAGGCACCAACATGTACAGCTTGTCCTTCCTGCAAAAATCAATTGCTGCATTATATCCAGTCTAATTCCTAATTAAACAACTCCAAGGCTCACAGAAATATCAAGAATTGAATCTGTGGAACTTACACTTAGTAGCATTCACAACAGTGTTATATTAAAGGACAGAATAATTGAAAGCAAGGAAAGTGCAGAACAACAGAAGAGGTATGGTAAAAAGTATGTATATAGCTTAAATAACAGTCTATCATCCAACTAAAGCCAAGACTACACCATGAAAACCAGTTGAATTGTTATGAGAATAGTAGCAAAAACAAGAAGTCTTCAGTTCCTTTAGACTGTCTAATGACAAAATTGACAAAATTACAACTAGGAAAGCTTACCAAATCATATAAAATGACAACCATAAGAATACAGCATGGTCATAGCTAAGCTCAGGTACACAATACCTCCAAAGTAAGTTGAAAAATAGGGTTTAGATCTGTTAAAGGTTGTCTAACGTCGGTTCATTATCACCTCCAAAACAAGTATATAATTATTGGTGGCCTTTCCACTTATTGCCAAATGATTTTTAGTAGAATGCTTTAACCTGGCAAAACAACTAGGCTTTTAGGAAAGCTCTATTTTGTCAGTAATTGGTTGGCACTTTGTTGTTTCCAAACTCCTAAGTGCATCATAATTCGTAATGATCCCTTTGTACCTTGCCACGTGGGATTTAGGGTTGCACTTGTGAGGGAGTGTTAAGAGCATGTTAAGCGTCCAACTCAAAACAACTGACAATGATTTGGAGCTATCACTCAGACTCATATGCCATTATTTAAACTTCTACAACTACACAACAGATTTTTCTGTAAACATTCGGATGCTTGAATCAGGTATCTTTATTCGGAAATGGAGAAAAAAAACACAAATAAATATTGTAGGAGATTTAATGTCCCAACATCTAGATGGAAAATAAAACAACTTGCCTTTATCCTATATGTTCGAGGTTGCATCTCCTTTCGTATTTCAACCAGTTTCTGCTCTTCCCTATTTAATCTCATGGACATCAAGTATGGATGAAGAAGCCCCGGAGTGTCATACATCTTTGCTTTGGCAGGCAATATTCCTCCAATTCTCATGATCCCAAGTGTTGTCCCGGGGACTGGAGCTTCCGTGAGTTTTGTGACTTTCACCCCTTCTTTCTTAGCAAAAGCATTAATCAATGTTGACTTACCAGCATTCTGAGCACCAATAACCCAAATATGGCCACGAGGGCCTGCCAACTCCTTTATGAATGCCAGCACATTCCTCACACCAGTATCCTTTCGGGCACTAACCAAATAAACCCCATTCAACTTAGGGGCTCCTCCAGCCTTTGCCCGGTGCCTAACCCATTTGTCTAATCTAGTAGGCGAAACTTGAGATGGTAGAAGGTCGACCTTTGTAGCCACGAGAACAAGCTTTGTCAACTTCTTACTAAACTTTGGACCATCTTTGCTTCCTTCCAGTGTCTTGAACAAGGAATTTGCAGCTCGTTTAGGAAATGACCCATCAAAATCAACACAATCAACAACCATGACCACAACAGTTGCATCAGCTTTCCCACCAGGTTTCATCAAACGGGTAGTTATCAACCGATCAAAATCAAAATCAGGTATCAAGTTCTCAGCTGTCTGATTCTTCACTTGCCCGTAATTCCTCAGTGAGTGACACCGGGCACAAACTGTGACTTCTTCCTCCTCCTTCTGAGCCTCCCTGGCCAACTTCTTCCTCTCTGCTTTTGACACTCTCTTTTTCTTTCCCTTACTAACGGTCTCTTCAGTTATATTCCCATAACCCGCACTGGCTGGCGCAAAACCATCAGACTCCCGATAACCATTATCTTCTTCTTCAGACTCCATATCCCTTTCTAACATATCCCAATCAATATCAACTTCATCTGTTAAATCCCCCTCGTCCTCGTCACTTTCATTGTAATAATCATCTTCACCCAAAATGCCCTCATCACTTCCTGTGTAATAACCATCAAGTCCTTCCTCCTCCTTCTCTTCTTCTTGATCATCATCCAATTCGAAACCACTTTCCTCGTCTTCTAACGACTGTTTTGCTTTAGACTTTCTTTTCTGATAATACCCAGGAAGATTTGGGTCCTTATCTTGCATAAAAACTCCGCAGCCAGGGCAAATTGTCCCGTACTTCTCATCATCATCTCTCCCCTCGCTCAAAATTAGTTTTCCATCACTTCTTCGGGTTCTTTTGGGATTCTTGCTTGTTTCTTGGATTCTTGGTTCAGTAGCCTCCACTGATAAACAAAGAAATGAACCTTTCTTGTGGTATTTGCTGTTATTTTTCTCACGAAGGCCTGTGGGAAAATAAGTGGGCCTCGACTAAAATAGTTGGAAATTGCGAGAAAATGAAGAAAAACCGCTACGAAAATTGAACTGACCTGCAAATAGAGGAAGTGTAGGTACTATCTTCCCTTGAAAAATGCCGTTGAAAGATAATTTCAGGGTCGGATAAGAAGTTGCCGGAGGAAGAATTGCTGAAGATAACAATGCTGCCATGCCTCCCTGCTTTGGCAAGCGATTGCGTTAAACCCTTTTCTGTTTGGCTTCCCAGAAAAAAAATGCTACAGGCACATCAAAAAACATATCACTTTACACATCACCCCAAAACGACGTCGCTTTGGAGTGAGGGAAAAAACCTAAATCAGTTTTCCCCCAAAATGAATTCAGTACTTCAGTCGACTTCTCCCTTCCCCAACCCAACCCACCCCTCCCCCGAGCCCCAAATCACGCGACCCCAACAACCCCAAATCAGGCGACCCCCCAACCCAAACTCCACCACTGACCACCGCCGACGCGCTTCAAAGACCCTCCACCGCGACACCGCCGACGCAGAGAGAGAATGCAGAAGAAACCGCAGCGGAGAGAGAGAGACCTTGGTGGATGGATCGTCGCCGGCGGTGGAATGAGGGGTCGTCGCAAAGCTGGGGGTGGTGGTCGTCCGCCTGATTTGGGGGGTGGAGGCGGGGGCTTCGACTGATTTCTGAGCTGAGGAGGGAAAAATTGATTTTTAAGCTGAAAACCAACTAATCTCGTTTCATTATGGGAAAAACTGAGGGTTTTTTATTTCTCTCACCATGTCGTTTAAATAATGTGTTTTTTAGCATTTTTTATATTCTTGTGAATGATATTGTTGTTTACTGGTATTTGTGTAGATTACACCACAGTTACTCATTATTTACAAAAATATCAAATTAGTCCATGTGCTTTACTAATTTTTATTGAAATTAGGTGAAGGGTGAGGTGAATTGACCTACTAAATTTGTACTAATTTAAAATTTTAATTAGAGTATCTTATTTTTAAAGTATTTATAGGTTGAATCTTTTAATAAATAAAATTATTCTTATTAATTTAGCTTTCAATTATTTTTATGTTTCTCTTTTCTCGCTCGATATTTCATTATTTCTGTAAATTTTTCAATCTTTGTCTCTCTATCGATCTCTCTATTTTTTATTAATATTTCTTTTTTTCCTCTGTTACATTATCATATAATGATATCTAATATTATCAGACTATATTATCTTGTAACATTATTATTATAATATTATTTGCAAATGTTTGTGTACATTCATCAATCCCTCAACTTCGTCATGCAATCCAATAAAATCCAAATCCACCAATATCACATTCATCAATCATGTGGTCAAAAAACACAAAATAGGAGGGAGATTCCGGTCTTGCACAATTACAGTCACACATAAAAAACTCACTATAAGTATATTGGTTTCATAAATCAAGCTACTTTATTTAACATGAACAACGTCAAATTTGGAAAATAAAATATCTAAAATTATTAGTATTAATGGAGCTATGGAACTTGTGGGCGTTTTTCAACTCATTGCTGGCTGGCTGGCATTTTCACAAATAATCTGGGCGAGACATACTTGAAGAAGACTGATGACCAGTCATTGCTGTCGGTAATGTTCTTCAAAGATGGCACCGCATTGCATCTTGATCCAACGCCATCATCTACGATTTTGTTTCTATCAAATTCTTAGACTGTCGATAAAAAAACTGAAATTAAAGGAAAGAGAAGAAAAAACAGAAAACACAAAAAACACAGTGTGAATGCCTCCATTGATTGCTTATATAGAAGCCCTTAGATAGATTGATTGCCTAGCAGCACAGGAAAAATAAAAAACGAAAACGCAAAAACAGAGTGTACCTATGAAGGAGTAGAAAGTGCTTACTCACTTGGAATCTCAAACTGAAAAAGCAAAAATAGAGTCCGAGGCCATACTTGATATCTATTCCAATCGTTTTCGGAGCATCCGATCGTTGTTGTAGATGGGATAAAGAACGAAGGAATGGCTTTAGGGAGTGGCGTGTTTCCAATACCTGATTTCATTTCGTTCAAAGAGTGGTGTGTTCTATTCGGATCTCAATGCCTGATTGGAACCCAGAAGGTTTACATGACAGCCGATGATGGAGAGGAGAGATGCAGCAAACGTAGAAGGGATGGGTTTCAAATTTGAAATGAAAAGGTGTGGCTTTCAATTTTGTGTCAGTGCCCGGCACTCCTCTAATGTAGACAACACAAAACCCTAACGTACGCCAACGCATAGGACACTAATCGCACACACAAGGCAGACAACATGTCTATTCACCTCTTAAAATAAATTGGATCAAATTAATTTTAACTATTCTTTCTTGTGAACCGTTGAATAGAATCAATGTAGACAGTTGAATCATAATGTGTGGAGTTCACACAATTATAATTTGTATTATATAATTTATAATATTATCTACAAATGCTGTAGATAATATTGTTTAAAATATTTTTATCTTTAACAAACTTTTTTATGTTCTTATCATAATTTTGCAGTTTTTAATTTTGCATTTGCATAGAGGTACTTTATTTTATATTTATTATTATTATTTTTTATATTTTTAATAGATAATTTTATTTGTATTTCAGATAGTATCATTTTTATATTGGTATCAGACTATCAACATACCGTCTCGTCTATCGTACTAATTATTTTGATTTGTACCGATCGATATGGTATCAATTTGTATTTAAAAATTTTTAATTAATGTATTTTTAAAGAATTAGATATAAACTAAAATTAAAATTATCTTCTTTTATATATGATGATTTATTTTTAATTTGTGTTGTTTTATTTTATATGTCTAATATATTATATTATTAAAAAATATTAATAATAACAATAATACGTATCTGAGAAAATCAATACGGAAACCAGTGAGTAATTTTCCCGAAATCAGAGGTGGCTGCTCATGAACTCGCGACGCCCCTTGGCCTCGTACCAATTCCCGCGGATATATTTCGTTCTCAACTCTGCATGAACAGAGCATGCCTCTAACCTGCGCATCATCACTCCGCTTGACGTACGCATCTCTCTCTCTCTCTCTCTCTCTCTCTCTCTCTCTAGTGTAACAACATCGCAAGTAGGGTTTCGGAATTTGGCAAATCTTAGGTGTTGGAAAAGGAAGTTTGAAGTTAGATTCCTTTTCGTTTTTCCGTTATAATTGTTTAACTCATTTTGGTTGCTTAGAAAGGTGAATCTCCGTAGGAAGAACAACAATGAAGGAATATTTCCTACATTTCCTTTGTTTTTTTGGTGAATATGTGACAGATTTTGAGTTTCATTGGTGCTGAGTTGAGAAGCATTTGACTTTCCCCATTTTGCTGCGTTTTATCGGGGGCCAGACGGAGCCCCAGGAGGAGATAGATTGAAATGAATACGCCTTTTTACCCGTTGAAATCGGCAATTTGGGGGAAAACATTTTTGTTTGGTGTAATGGTCTTAAAGCTCTGTTCGTTTCAGCTGTAGAGTGTTTTATAAAGAAAATGATTTATTGTATTGATTTTTGTGATGGTGCTACTGACAGTAGTAGGGCGGGCGGGCAGCAGTTGTGGTGGTGGTTGGCAGGGTTAGAGTTTGGGTTCAGTGGTACTGTGGTTCTAGCGTCGATTTGGAAAACGTTTTCCACTTAATAGTTGAAACATATTTTCGGTCAAAATTAACGTACTTTTCCTTTACCACTGAAATTTTTTCCGGTTGACATTTCTTTCTAGGTTGGACAAAATATCAGAGAACACATAACCTCATTCTTGGAAAAAGTTTTTGCCCAAAATAAATGAACGGTAAATAATACAAACTGTGAGATTGACATGAAAATATGTAGGTTTGCAGGTTTTCCAAGGCATTTGACACTTCGTGCATCGCATCTTATCACAGTGCAGACATTTGGGTCTAAGCAACTGCGTTGTTATTCATCCTTGCCTGCAAAACAGAGTGAATCGATGGATATCAAACCAAAAGCTGGGAAGGCGGTATTGAAGGTTATTGTATTTCTTTTTCTTTTTGTTTGGGTGACGTTAGGTATCTTTTTCCATTCCTTTGTTCATTTGTGACTTATGGTGTTCGGGCTAATGCGGATGACTTGTTGATTTGAATGTTTATAGGAAAGTCTGCTGAAAGGTCCAAAAGTGGAAAGCGAGACTGTTGTGGAAGATTCGGGTACAATTGAAAGAATGACGGTTCATGAACTCAGATCAGAATTAAGGTAATAGCAATATGAAGTTTTTAGGTATTTCTGTTAGCATGGTTATGCGTCAGGAAAACGAAAACTATTTCTATTAGCTTGAGTATCAAGGTGACTAAGGTTTACCTGTTGTTTTGTTGACGAGGAAGGATAACAATAGAAGGAAGTTGAAACTTTGAACAAACGAATGTTATGAACAATTTATTCTGCCACAAGATGGTAATTGTAGCCCTGGTGAAACCAGGTAGTTGTAGGAGACTTGGTTCATCAGAGATTACTTTTGCTTTCACGCAGTATTCAGATGCTGAATTTGCGGCTTGTTTGTTTTGTCTGCCACTTTCCACCATCAATGAGCTTTTATTAGGCTTTGTTGGAGTATGTGGCGATGAGAATATGTATTGGAGCAAGAGTCATGTGAGGAAGAATTACAACTCATCTAAAAGTACAAATTATTAGCACAAATATGGGTGTCTTATGTCTTGTGTCTTTTGGCTTTGTTTGTTGACTCTTCACGAGCAACATGATACTATGTATTGGTTTCTCAGTTTATTTAGTTATCCCCTTATTTGAAAAAGTGAAACCATATCTTTTGCAAGTTCTACAATGGATCTACCTGGTTTGGATGACCTGATATGGCAAACCACACGGTCCAAGACGGAGCTAAATAATTTAATGTGATTTCTGCTGCTAATACTGAGCAGTTGATTGTACTGGGTCATTTTGTTCTGTTTAAACCTTGAAATGGCTACGGCCTCCTTTTGCAAGGTCCAGTTTCAGAACAGTCATTGTGTTGTGGAAATAAGAATAAATTTATTGCATGGTTCTCAATATAGAAGTTCATATGCGTATGATGGATCTTTGTGGTGGATTGAGGTTCTTAAATTTGCAGGAGTGTTGGAATTCCCACCAAAGGTCGTAAGAGTGATCTTGTGTCTGCCTTGAGGGGTTTCCAGAACAGCAAAGTAGACGGTATCCAGTTTACTATTCAAACTCAACCTATATTCCTCTCAGTATGGATTAGGCACAGTGTGATTGCAACTTTAACTATAGGAGTTCTTGTTGCTTTTATTTATATTCTAGGCAACTGGATTAGTATTGTAGTTAATGTTCGTTGCACTGGTTAAGTTTTCCTGTATGTGCAGGTGAGGGTGATCTGGTGGTAGATTATGGGCAATCCTCCAAAAAGAAACTCAAGTGTACTGAAAAAAATTCGTCAACGAGGAAGACCAAGAGTTTACCTGGTGAAGAGTGTCCTTCTAAGTTGGACACAGTTTTGGAGGTTTCCAAAATGCAATCCACTAAGGGAAGAGTAAAACAGGTCGAAGTAGAGGATACCAATAAAGAAGTCAAAACTACATTACACGCAACAACACATAAGCTGTCTATCAAAATTGACGAAGTTTCAGGTGCTTCATTTCATTATTTTTGTGTCTGTAAAGATTGAGTAAACACTTGATTATGGAGGTTATAATTAGGTAGATAGTATTTTACACTGGCTTACATTTCCAGGTAAAAAACCAGCCCGCTTAAAGAGGAAAGCAATCCCAGAAATTGCTACCGGAGTTGTAGGAAGTTCTAATGAGGCTAAGCTTTCTATAGATCAAAAAGAACCTTGGACAGTTTTTGCCCACAAGAAGCCACAGAAGGGGTGGAGGGTATACAATCCCAGGACTATGAGGCCTCCTCTTCCTGGTGATTCGAAATCTTTGAAGTTAATATCTTGGAATGTCAATGGGTTAAGAGCTTTGCTGAAGCTGGAAAGTTTCTCGGCTCTGCAACTTGCACAGAGAGAAGATTTTGATGTGTTATGCTTGCAAGAGACCAAACTACAGGCAAGCTTTTTCTCTCTTAGTTTTTCTAACGCATGAAGAATTTTACTTGTTTCAATTTCCTCCATTTACCTGAAGGCTAGTGGTAATTGGACAAAGATGAGTCATAGAAGGGAGAATATTAGAGTAAGTTGAGATTTGTACAATTGTGTCTCATCTGCATTTCTGCATATAATTATAGTTTCTCTGGGATTTACTTGTTTTTTTTGGTTCTGCGGGTATTGTTTGCTTTCAAATTGAGTTGTGAATAGAACTTCTTGCAATGGGGGGATGCTACATAATTTTTGGTTACCTTTTTCCCATGATGATTTGATATCTGAAAACAGTTATCTAAAACAAGAAGAACTACTTAAATGGCTGGGAGGTTGACGAAGTTGGAGGAATTTTGGAGAAACGTATATGATGGAAGGAGTAGGTGATGGAGATGACTATGTTAGGTGGATTATTTTTCTGTCCTAATATTTTAAGGTAAAGGAATTGAATAACAATTTCGTTGGGATATATTAAAGGTAGGTTTCCTTGGGTTTGGTCACTGGAAAAGCTCCTTCCAAGGCAGTTTGTTGTTTTGCTAGGTAGACAGCTCTGAATTCTGATGGAAAAAATATCAAAACTGATAACGTGTCTAGAAAGAAGGAAAATGTTTTCTAATTGGTGAATGGCAGCACAGATTTGGGCATTGATGGTGGCTACCTTTCTGGTTTCGCGTGTTTTCACTAAATTGGTGGCTGGCCTACTTCGCAATTCGAGTGGAGGCACATCAAAGAAGAATAGAAGTTTGGCTTTGAGGTTTGCTTCAGCGTGCATTATCATGTATATTTTCTTTTGAGGAACAATAGTTCCTTCAAGGATGTTGAGGATTCTGAACATGAAGTGAGAAGTCATATTTTGGGCTTTTGTATACCTGGATCGAGTTAGCTCTGGATAATTTTTTGGACTGCGGAATTTTGAGATTTTATACCAAAAGCACAAGAAGAAAAAAAGCTATTCTCTTCTCCTCCTTATTTTGTGGCATTTATATCACTATACACCAAATTTGAAATTCATTCTCTCACTTACATTCAACAGATAATGGAAAGCTCAAGCATCCCAGTGCCACATACTCATTTCTTATTGCTTGTTTATGAAAATACTATCTATGATACCTGATCAACCCCTAAAACAGCTTTTACTTTTAGTTGGCACAACAGCACCCAAACAAGCGTTAACCAACCTTAATCTTTTCCACTCATTTTGGGCCATCAAAGAACCACATACAATCTTAAAAGCTTTCTGTCCGGTTGTTTACCCATTCAAAAGGAAAAAAAAGTCAAAACATGGTAAATTTAAGGGGACTCAAAAGTCATTTTGCTGATGCCATCACTATTTGATAATGTTCAGATGCTCGTTCTTACCTACATGGCATAACCAAGTAATTGCATTTTCCATCTGAAATGCAGGAGAAGGATGTGGACGCAATTAAACAAAGTCTCCTAGAAGGCTACGAGAATAGCTTTTGGACTTGCAGCGCCACGAAACGTGGGTATTCTGGTACCGCAATTATCTCGCGGGTATGCTTTTAATTTCTATTGCTGTAGTTTTCTATTCTCGTGTTTACATGGATGTGTGTGCATGTATAAGCTTCTGTATTTGAAACTCCACACTTGGGTTAGGATTTATGGGATATTGGTCCGACATAATTGGTCGGACATCTAGCTGACAAGAAACTTCCGTAAATCGAGCTTACCACAATGTTATGCATGAGATAATCAATTACAACTTGTACCACCATTGTACTGACTAAGGTAAATATACAAGGAAGTTGACATAATATGTGTCCTCGGAAATTACAATTAGATGAATCCGACCCTTAGACACATACCCTCGGAGCACCTGACACCTATACTTGTGTCCCTGTATGATAGATGTCTACTCTACAACACCTTTACTTTAGAATGTTTCCTCCAATATACTTTTTTGAGTAGTTATTGTATTCATTTCTGCTTGCCTTTTTTCTTCGTTTGTGCTTTTTTTTTTTTTTTGGTTTGTTGTTGATCGTACAAATCCCAATTGGGTAAGTACCATTTAATTCAGTAAGCAATAGGATCATTGCAAAAACATTCATATGTTTTTAATTAGCTCTCTTCAGTTTACAACTTTTTCTATTATCTTACAGAAAAAAGCTCAAACTGAGCAAGCTTTGGGCCTTAAAACTAGTTGAGAAGGGAGATAAAAGAGTTGCAGTCTGACGTATTTTGCACCAAAACCACTTTAAAATCCTCCAATCTTAGAGACTACCAAACCAGTGGGATGGATGGGAAAGGAATTCAGGTACCATTGGTGGAAGGACTTAGATCCAGTTTGCACTTAAATCAAGGAGGTTTGGGCATTAGAAGATTTGAGAATCTTGATCAAGCGTTATTGCATATGTGGCATTATAGGTTTCTATGGGAGCAGGATATGCGGTGGAAAAGAGTGTTGGCCTTGAAGTATAGGTGTGATTGGGTCAGTCGACATCTTCGGAGGTCAATAGATTTGAGAATCTTGATCAAGTCGTCATGGCATGTTGCGTTGGTGGGGGATCCAAAAGGTTTGAGATGCCCACTAGCATTATGGTTGCGGATGAAGAGAGAACTATGTTGTGGCTCTTGAATGAAGTGGGGAAGACAATTTTGAGTATATCTTTTCCGAATATAGAAGTCAATTCAGTCCCATTTGCATCTGTGGTCAGCTTTTATTTCATTATTATTCAGATCATGCCCGTCATACTTCTTTCACATAATGCATCAATTGCCGATGGCATACCTCAACATTGCCTTGGTTTTTTGCACAATCAAATTCCCTATAATCGTACCACTATATCGCCTTCCTTATATACATAATGAAATTCACCATAATGTTCATCAAGTTGTTCTTGAGAGCTTTGTTTAAATCTTAATAGGACTTGCATTGCGTTGAATCTGCTTACAGTGTTCTTGTATAGTTACCTCATCCCACATGGCCACTACAATCTTGAATATTTGCCTTTATTGTTTCTTATTATTCCACAGATAAAGCCACTATCCATCAGATATGGCCTAGGAAGTTCTGATCACGATGGTGAAGGACGGCTTGTGACTGTGGAGTTTGATACATATTATTTGTTAAATGCATATGTACCTAATTCTGGAGATGGATTAAAACGACTGGTAATTGACCTCGTACTTTTTTCAATAAAGCTCCTCACTTTCGTGCTTGAGAGAGAAGGCATGCTTGCTCTCTTTCAGTATTAGTTTAGTGAGGAAATATATTTTGTGTAAGTTATTTGAAGACTGTTTTGAGGATAATTTTGGTGGAGTATGTGTCTTACCTTTAATGCTGTAGTCATACAGGGTTACCAAATGGGATACATCTCTCAGCAGTTACATGAAAGTAAGCAAACTTTTCTCTGTCTTCAAGTTATTAAACTACATCTTTGCAGAAAAAGCATATTGTATGCATGAATTTTCTGTCATGCGTAGCCTTTTTTCCTTTTATGCCAAGTAGGGAGGATTATGCTATATCACTGTATCAGCGGAATATGAAAAATTTCTAAAAAATTGTTTATAATTTGCGTGAAAATAGTGATAGAGTGTATGTACCAATTCATCTTATTACCATCCACTCAAACATGAAATATTGGTTTTCTTGTTCTTCTATTGGTGGATTTTCTTTGACTGTTTCTCCTATGCCAAATTCACTGCAAAATGCGAAAGAAAATTTGCTGCACGTCATTATCGCACTTTTCTTATGTATGTTACCTTGCATGATGCAGGAGCTAGAAAAGTCGAAGCCTGTGATTTTGACTGGTGATCTGAATTGTGCGCATGAGGAGATAGATATTTATAACCCTGCTGTAAGTAATACTGATTTGACTTGTGAACTTGTGCTCTTAATGTCATCTGTCTATTCATAATAAGAAATAAGAATCTACTGTAGCTACTGAATTAATTATTGCAGTTTCCGCTTGAGTAGAAAACAGGAAACTTCCATTTGTGTACTTCCCCTGTGCATGATTGGAGTATAGTTCGATTGTGACATTAGACCTGCAGACAATTTCTTAAGTGCTTAATTGGATTGTCCCATGGTCCACTTAATAATTCTACTTTTTTGTGCTCTGTTTCTGAAGGGAAATGCGATTAAAAGGCGCATGCAAAGATTATGCATATTTGTAAAAGTATCTTGAAAAAAGCGTAATACATTTGTTGGTATGCTAAATAATTGACTCTCTCCAACTTAACTACAAAATTTTGACAGTGCTGCAATGGTTAGCAAGACCCTTTTCTGAATTATTGTCCGCGTCTCTGCATTAAATTGGATAATGGTGGCATTTGTTTTTTAGTTTTCCATTATTTGGGAGGTGAAATAAAATTCAGTTTCCAGTGATATTTAATCAAGCATTGAAGCTCAATACGCAATAGTCACTAAAGCCTAGTCGTTAGGAAGTAGCCTAATCATTAGGCTGCCTGAGAGAAAACAAATGGGCCAGGATAGATGACTACAGAGTTCCAGTACATGAAGCAAAGCACACCTACAGGTTGCATGCCCAATCTAGGCCAACCTATGATTTTCCATGTTGAGAATATTGGAATTTCTTATGACAAAATAAGAATACTGGTAGGGCCAGTGGCTTGTTCCTTTCTCAAGGGATAAAAAGCCTCTGGGCTAACAGGTATAATAGCTTTTTTGGTTTTAGAGATTTGGTGATAAATCATGAGAAATGGAGGAAGGACCCCTCACTTGTCTGGATCGAGAAATGGTGATTTAGACAAAAAAGAATGGGGAGAAAGGAAGAAAAGTGATGCACAAAAAGAAGCCCCATTCCATTTATAACCAGAAGTGCTCAGATTTGGTGAAATGCCAATCAGTTCTTTCTTTTCTCACATGCTTTTCAAATGGACTGAGACAGTATGAAATTTGCTTGAAGGTTATGCTGCATGAACTCGGTCACTTAGGTATGAGCTAGGAAGCACGGATACGGATACGATCCAGATATGGCGATACGGTAAAATCTAAAAAAATAGGATACGGATACGTCGGGGATACGGCTATAATATATATTTTTTTTTTATGATTATCGATTATGTACTATGCACAAAAAGGAGCCAAAAGAACTAGAAAAGTAGTTGAATTGCTAATAACATTATATCAATCATTTAGCACAAGTTAATTTTCAAAAGTCATTCAAAATAGAAAAAAAAAACGACCAAAGTCTAGTAGACTTCATCGGAGAATATCAGGGCTTCTATAGCCAACTCATCAAGAAAAATACTAGCAACTTCAAGTGTACCGACACTCTCAAACGAATCAAATAAATCTACCGCCATATCCCTAAAGTATCCGCCCGTATCCTAGAAGTATCCACCAAGTATCCGAAAAGTATCTGAAATTAAAATGATTAATTTTAATGTTGGATACTTATTATGCGTATCCGATACATGTCGGGGTGTATCGGGTGAGTATTGGTATCCGAGAAGTATTCGATACGTGTACGTGACTAGTTTCGGAGTATCCGTGCTTCATAGGGCATGAGTGTTAGATATCCACGTGTTCGACCTCCCTAAATCCTAAACTCACTAGACAAATACATGGTTAAGTATTCAAAAGTTGGGTACGGGTTTGTCACGAGGATTTGAATGTTAAACCATCCAACTCAAAACTAACTGACAACAAGTGGAGAGGCTGCGCAAGCTCGTATACTAGCTTTGAGGTAATAATTAACCAATGTAGGACGAGTTTGAACACTCCCCCACGTGTGGGACCCCTGACCTGAAGAGTAAACTGATGCATAACACAGGGATCACTACGAAATGCCAGGATTATATATTAGTTTTGGAGGTGATAATTAACCCATGCGGGAGACGCTTTCAAAGAATATATTGTGAACTTTGTAATACTCTGTTGTAAAGGAGTTATTAAAAATAACTTGGAAAAGAACTTACTTCCATCTTACAGATAACTTCTTCCAATTGGATAAATAGAAGAATCCACGTGCCAAGGTTGGACACATGTCCTATATTGGTACTCTTGAAGTGAAGCCATGTATCTGACTTCAAAAAACTTTTTCTTTTGCATTTTTGGGTCTTCTGTGATAGTAACTATGTATCATTTTCTTTTGCATTTTTCTTTTGCCTTGAGGAGGTGGAATGCAATTTTTCTATTTGCATTTTAGGTCCTTCTGCATTAGTAGAACTATCTTTTATTTGTTATAGTTTGCACCTCCCCCGTACCTGATTGTACATTTTCGACGATCCTTATCAAGTTTAATCTTATGCTGGAGTGGTTACAAAAGCGTGTTTTGGGGCACAGAGCTATGCGGAGAATGCCTCTTCCAGTGCTAGCAGAACTGTGTGATTTTGGAGTCGACAATTTTTTTAGAATGGCTTAAAAGTATGACTGCCTATAGTTTCTATGTATCTCTTCCAATGACTGATTCCAAACAGAGTTTTTTTTCTTGAAACCAAGGTGGATTTTTATGAAGGTTGGATTTATGTGTGTGTCTGTTTTAGGAAAATTGCTGATGCACCCTTGAATATTTTATCTTCAAATTACTCATTTTTACTATGGAGACGTTGGTGGTGATCTACATTTAGGGTTTAAAATTCTAGTTTAACTTTTTGTTTCCCATAGCCAATAGATATTATTGAAAATTGAGAATCAAGGCTAAGGCCTCGAATATGAGTCATCTACAAGCAAAAGTGAGCTACTCAGAAGGGACTCTACATTAAAAGCAAATTTGGGTGAACTCGAGGGGCTGAGCGATGATATTGTCAAGTAATGTAGCCTAGGAAAGGCAACCATCTGAGTCCTAGTTGCAAAACATAAACACTACAACAGTATTTAAAATTCACGTAGAGTCAGACTTGTGGTACCAGTAGACACTGGACAGTTAACGTATCTCCTTAGATTAGTTAATCAACAATTGTGATTGTGAACTATTTCGAAGCCAGGAACTGTTTGCAAATTTGTGCGCACTGAATCTCTTAGTACTTTCTTTTCTTTAATAGTTAAGACCAACACCATTGCCCTCCTCACGTGTGTATTATGCAGGGAAATAGAAGAAGTGCTGGTTTTACTGATGAAGAAAGACGATCATTTGAGACAAATTTCTTGTCTAAAGGTTTTGTTGATACCTTTCGGGAGCAGCATCCTGGTGTGGTTGGCTACACTTACTGGGGTTACAGGCATGGTGGACGGAAAACCAACCGAGGTACTTTCGATAAACAATTCTTGAAATGATTTTTCAGTTCCATCAGCTAAACAAGTCGCAGCAACTTCTTCCAAAACCCTGTTTGTTTGGTTCTATGTTGATATTTTATGTTATCACAGCTTTGTATACAGTTAAATTTTGAGGATTGCTAATTTGATAAAAGCAAAGCAACAGTTATATGTGGGTTCTCTGTAGGAAAGATCATGCTACAATTGTAATTGTAGTAAGTACCACAGATGCACATAACTCTGAACATGAAGTTGTTTCCTAGTGGCTATGTGCTCTTTGATATCGCTTAATGTTTATAAAAAACTGAAGGGTTGTGATTCCATATACCACTTATGCACTGTCGTTTCTTGAAGTGCATTTGAAATCGCAAGTGGATACTGGATAGCTGTGCTCTAAGATATTTCACACAGATTGGTTTTTTGGTTTAACCAGGGAGTACTTCTACCTTCTGCCAGGGGTAAGGTGATTTAAGCATGTTGAATTGCGAATACCCGTCTTAATTTAGGAAATCAAGTCCTTGTTATCCGTGCTTACTTTGTAATGCAATTAAGAATGATGAGGTCGGAATTCAAAATCTCTTCTTTTTGGGGACTTAGAATGTTAAACTCGGTTCCTGGAGATGTCTTATATCACTCTTTTAAGGGGTTGTTTGTGTTTGAGTTAGTTTTTTGCGACATTAGGTAAAGGGGAGAATTTTTCTGAAACTTCGTTACTGAACCTTCGTGGCCATGTAGTTGGATATTTTCTGAGCAGGTCATCACCTTTTATGTTGGAATTTCCTTTTCCTTTTGAAGAGTCTCTTTCTTCAGTTTGATCTGAAACCTATGTAAGGCAAAGAAATTGTCTTATATAGGACAAATTGGACTGGTAGTCTATATGATTTGAGCGTGATTGCACTTCCGTGTGTGCAGTTAGAATACCAACTTTTAAAATCCTTTAGTATGAGCAAGTTTTAATTTAGTATTTTAGTCTGGATCCAAATGAGGAATCCTGACAGAGAACGACTATGTAATCGTCAAGTGTATTTTCTAGGGTGGAAACTCTTTTGTATTACCTAAATGAAGACTTGTACTTATTTTCTGCAGTTTTTCATCAACAAGCCACAGTTAGCAGTAAGAGGCAAACAATCACAACCTGATAATGCTAGGCCCCTTTTGAGATTTAGGCAGAAGACAGACCTTTTTTCCTTTTGTGTTTGAGGGAATTTTACAAAAAACATATCTGTCACCAGATTATGATGTGTGCATAAAACCTTACCACATACTCCACTTCAACAGCAACCTTTGCAACCATCGATGTGAAGCACAGACCCACGTTGCCTGAATATGAAAGTAATGTGTTGTATATGAGTGTGAGGGCTCCCTCGCCTCAACAGCTAGCTTTTGAGGTTATTTTTTACCCAAGACTATACGTATCACAGCACCAGAGTCCAGTTCTCCAGGGATAGTTAGGGTGCGTGTCCATGGCAGGCTATGTTGAGTGAGCACTGCACGTGAGGGAGGAAGGGAGGGAAGTGAAGTCCCATATTGTTTATGTATCAAGCACGCAGTTCTTTTTGTTTATGTATCACGCACATAGTTTTGTTCTCCCCAAGTTTCTACATGAAAGCCTTCGTACTAACAAGGTTCAAGATACTGCTTATATAGTGGCACGATCTCTTTCCGCCCAGCAATGTGGAAAAAGCTTTCATCCACATGTTATGGCATGGCTCCAACGTCCACGCTTCCAATGTCATTTTAATAATTTTATAGGGTTAGCATCCACACTTGATTCATTGTACTTTGAATTCCCTTTGAAGTCTGTAAACGGGAAAATATGCTGGGCCTACGTCATGTGTGGAGAATGTTGAGTGACCTACTGGGTTCGCGGCACCTGGCAAAACTGAGATTGGAACATATGGCCTACTTCGACAGAGACGCGTGGACCTCTTCTGGAAGGATCCACTGAGCTGATGTGGCACCAAACAGGTCATTCAAAGACCTAGGTGCCACCAAGGTTGGACCAAGAGGACCTGTGATAGTCGCAAGGTTTCAAAGTGGTCCGAGGTCCCAATAGATGGGGCAACTAAGCCCCTTGGATACCTTTGAAGGGAGGAGAGTAGAGATAGGACCTCCTCTAGGCTCTGATGGTTTAGTTGGAGCCTCAGAGCCACTTCACTTAAAATGTGATTTTCCTGTACAGTGAGGTCTGCCCAAGTCAATTGGCAAGATCCGAGGAGCCCTTTGAGGTCTGCTCAAGTCAATTGATGTTGATAAATTGGTTTGATGGCTAAAGGACAAAGTAGCACCTCATAGTGGTGCCTACGGAGTAGTATCAGCAACATCACGGGTATCTCTGCCTCATACTCTGGAGGAAATATTCTTGAAAGATCCTTTGCGAAAGCTGTCAACTTGTCATAGGCCGTCTTGGGCCCAAGCTCGGCCAGTTCTCACCCATGAAAGAGACCCACCCCTTCAGATTTGACGAGAGTCACATGACTGATTCTCAGAGCATTTTCTAGAGAGAGAAAGACCATTTCCTCCTATGGAGAGACTATCCGAGTCCTGGAGTGGCGGAGCCCTATAGAGGAGAGTAAGCTGAGAAAAAGAGAGAAACATCTCCCCGCCACTGTTCTTCTCCTACTGCGTGTCTTGTTTTTCACCCTTCCTCTCCCCCATGCTTCCTTGTGTCCCCTCTCATTTCAGACCTCCTATAAAGTCTAAGCTGTCCAGATGAGGCTTTATGTTTTTACTTTTTAGAGGAGCAAATTTGTCAGATTACAAAAAGCTATAAACCTTCAATTGCCAGTTTGAGTAACTTGATGATGGTTCTTGTGGCTTAAATATTATTCAAGAGACAATGAAATGCTCTCATTTCCAAGTGTAATAAAAAAATTGTATGAAATTTGTACTTTGAATAAACGATTCATTGATGATGATCTTATACTAGTGGCAGAATTTCCACGGAGCATGGAGCATAGTTGGTGCCACTTGATGTTCTTTCTCTATGTTCATTAATATGTGCATCTTGATCATAAAACAGGATGGCGGCTCGATTACTTCCTTGTCTCAAAATCCCTATTTGGCCAAGTTCACGACTCTTACATTCTACCTGATGTTAACGGCAGTGATCATTGTCCTATTGGCCTCATTCTCAAGATCTAGCTTATGCAACATCATTGAAAATTTGGAGCTTTCTCTCCTTGTTGCCACTGAAATTTGCTTATTGGGAACAAAGAATACTCGCATCAGACAGGAGGCAAGATTTCGACTGTTATTGTTGATCTTCGTTTCGCTAGAGTTATGTTGTATATATCTTCTGAGGATGGAGCTTCAAATTGGAGTCTAAGGAGCTGGTGTTATTCAAAATGCATTTTGTAATTTGGACCGGCAACCAGGGATATTGGAGTTGTTTTGTTTGGCATTTGATGATGCACCGTGGCTGCAAGCCTGCAACGTTTTTTTGTATTTTTTAAAGAGAACTGGTGCATTGTGGCGTTTTAACCCGTGTATGGACTGTTTGATCTCCCCCAGATGCCAGTGTTTTGAGCTGTACTAGCTGTATGCAGGGCATTTGACCATTTGGCTTGTCTTGGCATTAGTTGAGGAGCTTGCATTTTGCATATTAGAACAAGGTTATGCACTTGTGCTATTGGGGTAATCGTGTTCGCACCTCTAACCTGGATGCCTTCGCCACTGTAAATGATCTTTCCCACCGTCAAATCGTACCACGAATGGTTCGACCATACTTACATAAGAATTTGGCATTAATAGAATTCCTTTCACAATCTTTGCTTCAAATTTGAAGATTGTCTTAAATGTGCTCTTTTTCAATTTTCAAATGACGTTCCAATAGGAGCTAATGTCACTTCAAAATTGACGGTTGTTTTGTCACTTGAGATTTGAAGGCTCAATAGTCTTATGACCATTCAAACAATAATTTGAATCTAATCCTATTTTCGACCAAAAAAGAAAAATGCATGTCGAGCACTATACTACCATTTTTAGTCCAAAATCTCATTTTTTTGCTTCCTAAACTACTCCTATTATCTTCTCTCCAAGAATGCCTGGTTTGTAAGACGAGTACTTAAAAAAAAATTAATCTACACTATTTTCTGCAAATTAAAAGAGTTTTATCAAATATACAGTAGAAAAATGTTCCCTTTTATGTTTCCACTTACAATTTCTTTTTTTTTTTTTTTTGAGGAAAGAAGCATTCAGGCTCAATTTATCTTACCTTAATTATGATATATATTTTTATTTTTATTTGATTTTTTGCAGTTATTTTTACGTTAATTTATTAAAATTATTCAAAACAAAGGGATATTTTTAAAGTATTTTTATTTTTGAATAAAAAATATTTTTAATGTTTTATTTTATTAAAATTTCTTGATGAGATGAATAAATAATTTATGAAAATTTAACATAAATTAAAAAATAAACTTTTATAATAGAAATAAAAAATTAATTTAAAAAAGTTAGGCAAAAAGTCAGCAAAGTTCTTGACCTTGCCATATCAGCAATTGGGGGCCCCCATGACATTTCACATCTGACGTGTACAACTTTCATTGGAGCACACAGCAAGAGAGAGTAGTCCCATTTTTGTAATCCGGGAGGCAGAGAGAGAGAGAGAGAACTTGTGTTCATAGAGATTTGAGTTTCTGCAGAAGCAAATCAAGGAGGAGACTTTGATACGCACACATACAAGCAGAGAGAGAGAGAGAGTGGGGGAGGGGGAGGGGACGCCATGACAGCTCGGAAGAGAGCCACATCTGAGGCCGCCGCCTCGAAGCCTCCATCAACCGAAACCACCACCGCGAAGCCTCCAACAACGGACCCTCCAATTGCTAAGTCGAAGGCTGGCCAAATCCTGAAAGTGTCGCTCATTTTCTTCGTTCCGTACTTCTACCTGATTTTCTTTCACTACAACATCGAACCGGACCTCAAGCGATCCATCCTCATCAACGCGGCCCTCAGCTCTGCTGGATTCTTATTGACCATAACTCTGATCCCCGTGGCTTCTAGATACGTCTTAAGGCGCAATTTGTTTGGTTACGATATCAATAAGAAGGGCACCCCTCAAGGCTCTGTCAAAGTGTGAGTTTCTTTTTGCTCTTTTCTTCCTAGTGGAAATTGTGGTTGGATGCTTCTTACCTAAAACCAAAATAGAGTAATTATTGAGTGATCTCATGCATATAGTCCTGGTTCCACACCACATGAATATGTGGTGAAAAAGGCGACAGAATCATATTTTGATAGAAATGACATCCAAATTATACTAACCTAGCTTGAATGTCTTGAACGACAAGCATGACACCCTCTCTCACGTTAAGCTTGGCAGCACACGTGCAGTTAGAGCATCTCCAATGACATGAGTGTTTCAAGAAGTGTTTAGTTGTATAAACTAAGAGTTAGCAAATATGGGTGTTTTTGTGCTTCAATGAGTATTTTTTGTGCTCCAGTGAGTGTTTTGTCTTGTGTATTAGTGTGTTACAAGGCCCGTCTTATTTTTTATTGGATAATTAGGCCCCGTCTTGTTGGATAATTAGGTCCGTCTTGTTGCTAAGGGTTATACCTAGACTTATGGGGTTGATGGGGTTGAGTGCGCTGAAACTTTTTTTTTGATTGCTAAGAGTTGCTCTGTTCGTCTGGTTATCTCTCTTGCTGCCAATATTGATTGGCCTTGGGCAAGTTGTGATATTTCTTGGGTATCGAAGTGGCAAGATCTAAGAATGACATTAATTTGTTTCAGAGGAAATATGTTCTAGATACTTTGGAGGACATTGGTTTACTTTTGAGGACATTGGTTTACTCATATCGCAATACACCTATGGATCTGGATGTCAAACTTTATGTTGATCGGAGGAGTTACTTTCTAACCCCAACCAGTATTGGAAAGTTGAACTATCTTCCCATTACACGTCCTCGTATCTCATTTGCTGTTAGTATGGTGAGTCGGTTTCTGTTTGCTCACCGTTTGCCACATTGAAAAGTTTGTTCATAGAATTGTTAAATATCTTAAGGCTCATTCAGAATGTGGTTTATTCTATAGAGATAGTGCCAATTGCGAGTTGAGGCCTTTACTGAATCAGATTGAGTTAGAGGACCATCTGACATTAAATTCACTATTGGATATTCCACATTTTTTGTGGAGATCTTGTTACTTAAAAGGGTAATAAATAGACGCCTGTTGCTCGGTTTAATGCTGAAGTGGAGTATAGAGCCGTGAATCATATTACTTGTGAGATTGTGTAGTTGCGCTATTTTCTTGAAGAGATAGGATTCAGTGTGCACCTATGAATCTCTATTGTGATAGTCAAGCAACAATTCGTATTGCATCTAATCCGGTCTTCCATGAGAGAACTAAGCACATTGAAGTTGAATGTCATCTGGCTCGAGAAAAGTTAGTTGTTGGTGTGATAGCTACTCTGTTTGTGTTTACAGGGCTTACTTAGCTGATATATTAACCAAACTACTATTCAAGTCTTGATTAGAGTTATTATGTAATAAGCTGGGACTTCCATTTGGCCTAAAAAGAATTCGGATTATTTTTTTGTCTCTATTCAAATTTATTTTTCATTTGTTGTTTTGACCTCAATTTTTTGTGGATTATTAGTCCGTTTTGATAAAATGAATCTAAAAAGTATAAAATTATGTTCAAAAGCTAAAAAAATATCACTGAAGATGACGAAGACGAATAAACTCAAAAAATTTTCGTTTTTAGATTATTTGTTTTTTCTGAACTTTTTTCAAATTTAGCCTATTATTTATAACTTTTCTGAAAACTCTCATCGAAATGAGCCAATAATTCACAAAAAGTTGATGAAAGACAAAATTACAAAAAATATTTCACAGGACGAAAAAATAATACAATAATCTAGTCAGTCCAAATAGTATTATATTGGTAATTCTGTCTTTAATTATTATGTATTAGCAAGGGTAATTATGTCTTTAATTAGTATGTTCGTTCCGTATATATAGTAATGTAATTGTGTGTTAGGGTTAAGTTGATTAACCCTAATCATTCTTTGTCTTAATAATAAGTCAAGTGTTTAAGAATGCATGTTATTTTAAGGAGAGGTTCTGACTAACAAGAGAGAGGAGAAACAGGAGAGAGAAAGAAAATGAGATAAAAGGGAGGGGATTATAAGCACTTTTACATTTATAAGCTTTTTCTTTTACAATTTAAGACAGTTTTTAACTACACAATTGGAATATCCAGTCGTTATTTAATGAAAACATTCTTAACACACAAAAATAGGTGTCAATTTTTTTTATTAATTTTTGTCCTATAAAATATATTCTAACCAGACTTTTTTGACGACACCATTGGAGATGCTCTTAGTCTTAGGTGTATGGATTAATGAGGTGAGAGAATTGACTCAAGCAGACTTTGAGACTTGAATACCTGATGCCACCTTAGATCATAGATTTTTTATACCATTTCTTGATGTCACCATAGACTCTAAATTATATTTACCAAGTTTGGATAGCTAAAATAAGCATTGTGGTAAAACTCTAACGGAAAACATTTGAATCTATTACAGTTCATGGAATGTCAACTTTCAATGCATTTCAATTACAACTCGATCGTTTTGATGATTATGTTGGTGAAATTGGAGAAGTTGGAGAGTTCTTGTTAAACTTAATTCAATAAAAGCCCTTGACAAAGCCATCGGCCCAACTCAAAATAGTATAAACTTCTAAATCAACAACCAATAAAACCAGGTAACACAAATAACAGCAACCAATGAAGCTAACAAGTGCAGACCCAAATGTATTCATATCGTCCAAATTATTCTCCAATTATTAGCAAGGTATCTCATATCATGAAACACATCAATTATGCAAGATCTGTACAAGAGAGGGTTGTTTCTTAATCATAAAATATTTTCACAAGTTAAATAAGATATGTTTTCATAAACTTCATATAATATCTAACAAGAGTATGATTTCCATAAAAATTTGACATAATTCTTTCCAGTACTCACGAATCCATTAAAGCAATTACAATCTTCATAAAGATTTCAAAAGTTAGAGAAACATAAAATCAAATCAATCAATTAGACTTATTAGGGGGATCGGTAACCCACAAAGTTTATTTTATTGAACATTAAGACAAACATCTTCACGGAGTCATTCCCTTAACAAAACAACGGTTGGGCTGCTTTGGGTCACCGTGCGGTCGCGGCGATGGTGGTCGCCAGTGGAGATGGTGGTCGGCGGCCCTTTTCTTCTTCCTCCTCCTAGCATGATTGCACTTCTAATCTCAGCCATTGAAATCAATGGCCGAGATGTTGTATCCAAAATTGTGTTTTTTTCTGTCTCTAGAACCGGCCCCATATATATATATATTTGCAAATATTGTTGATTTGTGACTTTGGATTCTTATATTTTACTAGCTATTTATGTCACGGTGAACTTTAGTTTCCTAAAAATTATACCTTCAACGGAATTATTGTACAAGCACTAATTTGGCTAGTGATGTTTAGGGATATTGTTTTGCCTTGTATATTCTAGCATAAGAGCGTGTGAAACTACTATGGGTTTATTGGACCATAATCCTTTGCTTGGATGGTTTTTCATACGGGTCTATTAAGCACTGAAAAGAACAACACTTACCAGCACTTTGAGTGGTTTGACAGTTTCCACATGGCTTTGTACGTTATTTTTCCGCATGTCTCTTTAGTCTTTAGATTATAAACATGGGTCCAGTTTGTGATCCTTTACAAATGGCATACGCTTACTTCACTAACACATTAGTGGAAGGAAATGTTTTATTAAATTGAGGAGCCTAATATTTCTTGAAGCATTTATGTGATTGGAGGGTGATACCAATAATCTTTTCATTTTCCCTGTAAATCTTGTGTTGGACTACTCTTATCGAGGCTATTTTGTTTTTTGCAGGCCCGAGTCATTGGGTATTGCAGTTGGGATTGTTTTCTTAGTGTTAGCAATCTTGTTTCAGCACTTCAATTTTACATCAGATTCCATTGTAAGTATTCGATCTTATTTTTATTAAAATTGTGTGCACAAACTTTCAGTTGAATAGCTTTCGAGCTTTAATGATTCAATTGTTTACTGTTCCTTTTTGGTTAGTTTTCAGTTTCCCCATTTTCTTTACCTCATTGGATTTTTGTAATCTTGGAAGGAGAACTTTGTTTAAATGAGTCTTTTTATATTAGTTTTTTAATTTGCGCATCTAGTCATACTTACATGCTATATTCACTTTGAGTAGGGATTTATGCTAGTCATACTATTGTGAGTAGTTCATGAGGAGTGAGCTTTGGTATATACTAGGGGAAGAACTTTTAGAATTATATTGGCTTTGTTGTTGGTGATGTTCGTACATTTTTGGCATGTTAAGGTGGTGTGGGCATGCAACCCTTAAGGAAGTCTTCCCAGCTTTGCTGAATTTGATCTAGCAAGGCATTGACTGTGGATGATGCTCAATTGAAACCTATAGTTGGTGTAGCCCGTGGCAGCCTTAATAGGGAGAGCTCTCCACAGTCGGGAGTTGGAAAATGTTACGAGTATTTTATGTTGTATGACATTGCAAATTGTTGTGCAGCGAGTCTTTTGAATATAGATGTGCACCTAATATCTGTTTAGAATTTTATCCTTGCCATTCCAATGTTATCCCTTTCAGAATTACCATTGTTGTCGCACAGTCACACCCTTGTATTTGAATGTCCATGCGACATATTTGTCACTGTATGAAATTTGAGTGTTGATAGAATGGAGAAAACTGGAGTTGTTACCTAACCTTGGTGGTCAGGGACTCAGGATGAGCCTTTCCTGGAGATTAGTCGAGCAGTTTCCCGCTTTATCTTGAGTTATATATTTGTCTTAGTACTTCCGTTCCCCTTATTGGATGGAACAATTGATCGTACGTACAGTACTTTCTGCAGCTCTATTTTTTGGATGTACTAGCTAGATCATCAACCTATATGATAGTTACTGAGTATTGACTTATTCCGAGTCCAAACCTTGACTGGTGGGAACCAGTCATTTCTCCATTCAGTACCTTGAATATATTACCTTGCAAAATGAGTTATGTTAGGCAGGATTTCTTTGCCACCATACCTGAAATTGTTTGATATGGTTTTGGCTGAAGGAACAATTAAGGTGGTTTAAAGGACAAAGAGCCTCATTGTAACCTCTTCATGTACCTTTATTTTTCACTAATTTTGTCTCTTTTTGTAATATAAATAGCTGACTTTTGAAGGTATCAACACTCCCTTGGTGGAGCTATGGATACCAAAAAAGTGTACCTAAATATCTACTGCAAAGTCACAATAGGCATGGTTCCCACATAAGCACTTGGATAGGACCCACGCGGATTTTGAGTATGGAGTAGATATTTCGTTGTGCTTGTTTAATACCCATAACGTTATACTTTGTATTATTCGGTGGGACTCGTAAAAGATTATTAGCTTCAATTAGCATAAGACTGCACTGTTTTAAGTGTTTAACTTGTGCAGTGGCTTGTTGAGTACAATGCGGCGTTAGCATCAATCTGCTTCATGATATTGCTTGGATTTGTTGATGATGTCTTGGATGTCCCTTGGAGAGTGTGAGTACGGTCTATCGATTCATTTATTTTTAGGCCCTTGATCCTTTGCATTACCTTGAGAACTAGTGTTAAACTAAATCTTGGTGTAATTTTATACAATTTTGAAGAGCAGGAAACTCTTATTGCCATCCATTGCTGCTCTTCCTCTGTTGATGGCCTATGCTGGGCATACAACTATCATTATTCCAAAGCCTCTCATTCCTTATCTTGGACTCGAGATTTTGGATCTAGGTACTCATTCTAAAGCTGATAACGTGTTTTTAAGTTCTTCATTTTTCATGCTACTAGCATAATGCAAATTTTTATGGTCTGTTATTTCTCTTAGTATCAACCGAAATAGATGCCATCATTTTTATAGAAAGGACATTTGGTCTTTTATTTCCCTTACTTTCAACCAAAATATGTTCCACAATTTTTATTTCGAGGACATTTCACTTATAAGTCAACGTTATAGGGGAGTGAAAATATATAATGGGGGTTCTTTACTTTATCTCAAGGAACTGCCGTTTTATCTTCCATTTGCCAATCTTGGCTTTCATTTCCATAGATGGCATAACTGACATTGTTCTGCAATGAATATGGAGAATTACCCAGCAGCTATGAGAACTACTGGGAGCCCAGTATGATTTAGGACTTTAAGGGTACATTCTTGTTTGGGAGTATAATTAATCTCACTTACAAACTATAAGTGGTTGATTCATTTCTTGACCTTCGACCATGTCTGATGTGAACAGGGTGGATCTATAAACTGTATATGTGGCTTTTGGCCATTTTTTGCACAAATTCTATCAATATTCATGCTGGTTTAAATGGCCTGGAAGTTGGGCAGACAGTTGTGATTGCATGTGCTGTAAGTGCACCCATCGTAACGCAATATTAGAATGTACTTCTTTGATGTACTCTGACGTAGTTTGGTTTTGTAGATTTTGGTACATAATGTGATGCAAATTGGAGTATCTCTGGATCCCGAGTACAAACAGGCCCATGCATTCTCTATTTACCTTGTTCAACCGCTACTTGCCACCTCCTTGGGTTTACTTTCTTACAACTGGTAATGAGTCATACTCAGTGCTTCAGATTACCTTCTGCAAAAAAGGTTCAGAATATTTCTTATAGCATAATCATGTGACCGTTGAAACTCTCTTGGCTCTATTCTAGGTATCCTTCTTCAGTTTTTGTTGGTGACACCTTCACCTACTTTGCTGGAATGACTATGGCTGTAGCTGGCATTCTAGGCCACTTTAGGTGTGTTTCCTCACTGTTCTCCCATCTTTCTCTGTTTAATGTAATAACCAACATTCATTGATAATTAATGGAAGTTCATTATGTTTTTTTTGGCTAAGTAATGGAAGTTCATTATGCAGTCTTGAGATGAGTCAATGAACCTCATTTAGGCTTAAGTGTGCAATAAATGGAGCAGCTTAAATAATTAAAACTAGATGTTTTGCAACATAAACCGGTAGATAAGATACGAAGGCTGTGTTTGTTTGGCTATTTCCCAAAAAAAATTAGAAAATTTTTCTGAACTTGTTTGGAAAATTTTTTCCCAAACAATAATTCATTTCTTTATAAAAGAAGAGAGAGAGAGAGAGAACACCTCGAAAATGCCAAAAAAATTTAACTCAATTTTTTTTTTTCCAAAAATCATTTCAAAAACACTCAACCGGACACACCTTAAATTTATCGCTAAATTCAAGCAAATTCAAAAGGATTTTGTAATCCAAAGGTGAACTTTTTTCAACAACATCCTAAACTATTGTTGGGGATGTTCGTTAAGTACGTATTGAGTGCTGTGGTCACGCAAATCCTTGAGATAATTCTTTCCATTCTATCATGTATCCCTTGAAGATAAGTCGACCTGTCTTTTAGAAGTGTTTCCTTATTTGTAACAAAACCTGCCTTCTATTGTGCGTGAGACAGATTCAGTTGACCATATAAGAATCATTAACTTGCAGATTAAGTTTTTTTCAATGATTTTTCAATAACCATTGACTTTTATCTGTGTCAAATATCCGTCAATGATTTTTGGAAAATCTTGAGGTCTCCAAGCCTCACCCAGTTTCGGGTGACAAAATCATGTTCCTTTCTTCTTTCTATGACTAATTGCTTTTGTGATTCATTCATCGGTATATTAATCTTATGAGTACTGAACTTGTTTGACTATCTTATAACAGTGAAACACTCTTGATATTCTTCCTTCCTCAAGTTTTGAACTTCCTACTATCACTGCCTCAGGTTTGATCAAATCAGTTCTTTTCTTTCTTCTCCTTTCTCCGTCTCAACTTTGCTATTTTAAAGTGTGCTAAATTCTAAAGATTGTTATTGCCCTCTATCTTCTCTTAGCTTTCTGGCTACATTCCGTGTCCACGGCATCGTCTTCCAAGGTAGTTACAAGTTATCTTCGCCATGGTTGCTATTTGTATCCTTGTGAAATTTACTTTCGGCATATAGTTAAAATCATTTAATTTCTCAGGTTTGACCCTCAGACAGGACTGCTGACCGGTACAAATGATGGAACGCTTGTGAACTTGTTCCTCAGACAGTTTGGAAGGATGTCAGAGAAGTCACTTTGCATCCTTCTACTTGTTTTCCAGGTATGAAATCACGAGTTTAATTATTGAACCTTCAAGTGGCATATTGTATGTGTGAGAACTCTATATTGTACATGTGTGTATACAACGAACTCTATGGTGAACCAACCTAACCCAAACAAAAACTCCGACACCCCAACCACCACACCCCCACCCCCCTCTTCTCTGTCTATGGTCTGCCATAAGAACACTTTGTCATTTTTGTGGTAAATGTTACTTCATTTTATTGGTGGATGTTATGACAGGTAATAGCATTCATGCCATTGTGCAAATGTAGAGCATCATTGTTGTGAAAATTATACGCCATTTTGTGTTATTAATTCGTCACGCCCTTTGTGGCCTTTTGTTACTCCTTTTAGTCTCTATGTCATGCCATTTACTGGTGAAAGTCAAAATAGGATAGCGTATCCCCAGACAAACTGGGAGACACATATGTCTAAGTAGGAACACGCAGTTATATAGGCACAGATATACAAGGTGGAGGATGGATACACACATCTTTTCTTCCATATCTATATATACTAGTGGTTTAGCACCTGTGGAACACCACACTATCCATTCAATTATCACCATCATTCTTTTTTACTGTCACATTTTTGGCCTTTTTACCTTCATCGCTTTTTTTGCAGCCAATCCTTTTTTTTCTTTTGCAAGAGTTACTCTCTGTTGCTTTCTGTTACTATCGTTAACCACTCTCTGGAAATTACAAACATTAATACCGGTGTCAATTATAACCTACGTGGGTGGCCTTTATCATAAATTCATAATTAATTCAACTTATTTTGCTAGCGTTTTTACCTAATGTTGTTTTTTATTTGTACGAGTCACTTGCATTCCCATTTAATCATTATCGCACTATCATGATTGATACCTTTTGTTTGATTATAGTTGCTCCCTCATTCCTTTTTTACTGTCGTTTGTCCCCACTTGGTTATTGCCATTTTGCTAGATTTGCTACTTGCTCCATGATTTTAGTAGGTTATTCTTTTTTCCCTCACTGTTTGGTCTACGAAACTATGCTATGCAACTGGAGGTTTTGTCAGCTTCATTTTTCCTTTTGTTTTTTTGTTTCAGTAGCTTGGTAGTCTACTGATCAGTTACTAAATTTTAAATGTTTCTATTGTATTGCTTGACATCTCTGACGATGGATAAAGTAAGCTCATGCTGATTTATCCCACAGAAAGAGAGCATCAACCAAAAGTGTTTTGGGTTAATATAAAAAACAAACGCGAAGTTAGACAATTTATGTATTTAGTTCCAGAGTAGTGCATGCCAACTTCCTGTGAGAGTGAGTTCGTGACCAGTGTAATATTCCACTTGTTTTTTGTCCGGATCTGATTGGTGAGGCATTTGTTGTTCATTCCATAGGGGCAAAGTTGTAATTTTGGGTCTGAGAATGGGCAAAGTCAGATGGTAGAGACAGATGATGAAATGACACCTTTCGCTTGTTAGATATAGATAGATATGAACACAGCGAGTTCATGTATTTTCATGCCATTTCTTCTTATGAAAAAAGATTTATCTATGCACGTGCGCCCACACATGTATAGGTATTCATATGTTGACACAAATACGCACGCACATGGATCCTGGGTTCTCAAGAGAATTGGGCAAACCCCTGTTGCCCACATACGATCCAGCTGAACTTTTCAATCACACATTTGATCCATCGGTGAGAAAATTGTGTGGCTTATTCCAAGGTGAGCATGTTAACAAAGTTTTGAGGAGTTAGTTTAGGACTTCACCTCTTTTTTGAATATCATTTGGATGAAGTTAAATTGTAACCTATGTGCATTTGGATGAAGTTAAAATTGTAACCTATGTGCATTTGGATGAAGTTAAATTGTAACCTATGCGAACCCATATAAAAGACCAACTTTTCGATGAACCGGAAACTAATGGGGCTGAATTCAACTAATGTTCAATAATACGAAGACAAGGTGATACTAAAGTATCTATAATGGGGCCGCAATAGATAGGTTCCTGGCACCAGCCCCATGTCTCAGCCTGACTTTTGTCTGAGGCACATATGTTTTTGCTTCCTTGGCATTACCCTTGCATTGTGAAGAAAATCTAGACTGGTACGCACTAATTTTCTGAAATAATCGGAAATATTAATTCATTTGCATCATCACAGGCCATCTGCTGCTGCTTCTGCTTCATGCTGAGATGGTTGCTCACAGGTTGGTACAAATGAGACAGCAACACTGGAGAACTCACTACCCGTTAGAGTTCCTCATCGGTGATGTTTACTAAAATACAGGACTGTCACGTGGCACAAGTGTGTTGTTTTTTGCAAGTTATTCTCTGGGAAAGAGTAACTAGAGGTAAACCATAAGGTAGGAAACACGAATATGTTACAGTTTGAGTGGCGTGGACATGATAACCAGCAAAATTTTGCTCATTTGAGATGATAACATTTTCGTTAAGTTCAAAATGTGACATTTGTTTTCATTCCTCACATATTTTTGGATCTTTTTGTGATTACAGTATTTTGTTTTAGGTTAGCCTAATATAGGATTGTAACCACTCTCTGATGCACCTCTTTTATGTGGCAAACTTTTACTATTTCTCTTCCCCCCATTAATTTCCACCATTACAGTGCATATTAATCGGATGAGGGAAAGCAAAACAGGATATACACGTATTGGCTTGTCTCTGCATTGTGTGATTCGAGTGTAGGGTTTGCGATGCCGATTGGTTGACAGTCACTCTAAATCTAGGACAAATGAACATTGTAGCTGCATCCGCTGGGTTTAGTGATGTATTGCTTTTATAATCAAGCTGGGCTGATGGTTTTAGGTAAATTTTATTGCCTAATAACGAATCGTGGCGTTTATTTTAGTTGTCAAGGTAAGATTTCTTCCAGTCGGTATCAGTACTAAATCAGAAGCAATCTAGAGAGAAGATTCTAGTGGAGCTTGAAGGTCTTTTGGGCGGTAAATTACGACATTACTTCTACCATACACTTCCATCGTTTAACTTTTCCTCCCCCCCTCCTCTCTCTCTCTCTCTCCCTCTCTCTCTCTCTCTCTCTCCCTCCCCCACACATACAAAGATAAAAAATAAAAAAAAAACCTGAACCGATTTCATGAGATTTCATACATGTCACGGACTCTTTTTCTCGCACCAAGTGCTGAAGTTCTCAAAATAAATAGACTTTCTCACTTCTCTGAAACTGATCTCTCTCTCTACACAATTAAAACTGCCATTAAGAATAGAAAAAGATGAGTTGAGAGGTGAAATCTCATTGATGAATTGAAGAAGAGAAAAATTTTCAAGCCACAACTATCAACTTATTTTATAATTGACTTTTGACTCACATAATCCTCTATTCGATTGAGAATTTGTTCGCAAAGATTAGCTTTCTATAATTTCAATCTCTCTTTTAGTGTTCCAATCTTCTTTAATTGTAAAATCTCCTTCTACTTATCTATGTGTCCATATAGGTGTTCAATTCTGTCATTCTTCATATAAAACATCTACCGATAAGCTCATTACCGCTTCTTAACAATGCAAACAAACAAAACATTAGTGACATGCACTGTAAAAATAAACATTAGGATTTGCTTCTTATACAATCATGATTTGCTTCAGCTGAATTAAACCCACTTGCCCATTTATTTACGTCAATGTGAAAGATTATTAGGTCTATTTTTTTTGTCGATGATGATGGATTTGGGCAAAATGCCTAAGTTGTTTAAGACAACAGAGATGGTAGAGCACTAGTGCAAATGATTGAACCATATACCATACTTAACTTTTGCACCTGTAGCATATATGATTTTCACTGCTGACATAAATAACCAACAATCCTTATGTAAATGACCTGCTTCAAAGATTCAACTACACAACTCTCATAACTCACAATTTCCGTGAAACCCAAAAAACACCAGATCCCCAAATCAGGGAGAGATCAGAGAGTCGACTCTGTGTGTGTAAGAGAGAGAGAAAGTAGAACTGACGACATTTTGATTGGAAGGTAAAAAGGTATATAAGAGCAACATTACCATGTTTATGCTAAGAATGTCGTTTTCTAGTAACGTGAAAGGCAACGTCGACATGCCAAGTTGTGCATGCTCTTGACGCTGCTTTGCACGTTCACATTATCTCTTGCACGTCGTGCAAGTCGTGCATGCCCGTGCACATTCCTAGAGAACGACATCTTTTTTTGCCCAACGACATGTCAAGTTGTGTATTCTCTCAACGTTCTCTCACTTGTGATTTCTTGCAACATCCTTTTTGGTCCAACAATATGCTAAGCCGTGTATTCTCTCGACGTTTGCCTTGCACAAATTTTTAGAGAATAACATGATTTTTCACACGATGAACATATTATGTCATGCAATGCCCTTTGCACGTTTTTTAAAAACGACATTGTATCCCTTCTCCATCTCTGTCAAATCTCAGTGTCATTTTCGTACATGAGATCATGATTCAGGCTATTTTCTCGAGCCACTGAATTAGTTTTACCATGCTTATGTCATCTTGGTGAAAGCCACTCAATCATAATTTACCCCATAAACAACAAATTTAGATTACATTTTTTTTTTGTCATAAATATTATTTAATCTTTTCTAATTATTTATTAAATTTTTTATATTTCTTTAGTTGTCTCAATAAAAAGAATTAAAAATATATAAAAAATGTAAACTGAAATTGAAAAAAAATTCAGATAGAATGATACTAAGACAATAAAAAAATATTTTTCAAACTCTTGTCGTATTTTGAACTATTGAAACTTCTGATCATAATTTACGGATCATAATTTATGCCGTCTAGATTTCTTACGTCAAAACGAATGATTAATTCAACAAATTTAACTCGAATTTGATAAAAAAAAATGTCAACCAAAAGACAATGATAATACTATCCGATAATTTAGACCAAAGAGTCCTAACTAAATTCGACAAAAGAAGCGGACGTCAAGTCACTACAGAAAGTACAAGAAGTAATCTAAACGATTCTTCAAGTATGATCAATCTTTTTCTTCTCTTTTCTTTTCTTTTCTTTTTCATGGCATACTTTTAGGAGAACACAGTAAGCAGCAGCAGTAGCAGCCACGAAATCAAGAAAACGCGAACAGACCTGATGCAGACACCATGATCAACCCTTTTTCCACTCTCGACATTAGCGTTGAAGTTCCAGCTGCAAAGCTACTCCACTGACTTCCGGCTTCCCCGAGCAAAACTGAAAGGGGCCAGCAATGTCATAATCTTATGACACTGAAGGTTTAGAATGCAATCTAGTCGATATCCATGTCTTTCTCCTTGCCACTGTTTTTGCTTGACCATAGTTTGATTGTCCGATCACTTGTCACAGTTGCGATATACTGTCCATCTGCCCGACAACAACAGGAATGACAATGGTGAATGACTGAAACCAAATGTACAGAGTCCATGGTGAAGTAACTTGTGCTTAATATATAGAGTCTATGGTAAAGTAACTTGATAAGCACAAATTTTTCATAGTTTCGGAACATAACAGTAAAGCTCAAAATGATAGTAAATAGCATTGAGTGATATCATCTATATTTCAATATGATCAAACATACTAGGGATTGGCTCGCATATACATCTTCGGAAGCATGAGTAACTGCATAGATCTACATCCTAATCGTGCCCTTAATGAGATTGCCTAGTCACCCTGACCATCAACTTTTCAAATGGAAGTTAACAATTTTTTTTAATGCCAATAGTTGATTAAACCAATTTCTTCTAAGTGAGTTCATTGCTAGTGCCGTTGCTAGACCAACCATTGTCAGGAAAAAGGAGGATCAGCTACCGAAACAAAGCACCCTACATTTTTTCTTTTAGAACAAAGAAATGCAACTTATATTAACAAAAATCATATACAAACTACAAGGCCCCTAGGCCTGACAAAGCAAAAACCTAAACAACCATATACAAATTAAATGGCCTAAAGGCCCAACAGACGGATACACCAACACAAAGTATGGAAATAAAGGCCACCGCTGGTGTGGGGAAAAGGGAGCACTGTATTTGTTTTCATTACCACCCCGGTAACCGCCAACCGCCTGAACCACTGTAAGGCTGGTTGTGGTCCATCAAAAAATGCAGGCAAAAGTGGATCTTATCACTCACTCTAGAACAGAGAGAGAGGGTCTCAACGCAGATCCACGAGGAGAGGGGAGAGGAGGAAAGTTATCTGTCAGCTATTGTCAACCATTGGCCACCCAGAATACATTTTAGGTAATACTGGCTCAAACCTGCATGCCTTGTGAGCCTACATGCCAATCTGGTGTTAATGCAAAATCAACGCAAGACTTTCTCAAGAAATCTGATAACTGGAGTTCTCAAAAACATTAAAAAATAAGACTCCTGGTCGCAAATAACTTTATTTTGAGTTCTTGCCATTTAGATTTTCTTAAAGGCTTCACTCACTCTTGCTTTATACTTCTTCGCTTTTATACTTATAAGCTTCAGTCAGCCAAATCCAAGGATATTTTTCCCTGCCTGTGTGAAATATAACTGATTCTTGGCATTTTACCAAACAATACTAAAGCGGAAGTTTTGTAAACCATCTCCACATTGGTTATAGTACTTTCAAAAATTCATCCAGATTTAAGAATTACTCATATCACCTTTTGGACCCAAAGGTATTCACACTATTGACATATCCAACTTGCAAATATATAGTAGTCTAAACTCTACATATACAGAATAAAGGTACAAGCATGCAAAAACATTGGGCCCGAGGAACGAAAAATCCTTCTTGTCAACAAAGTCCATAGAGAAACAAAACACATGTACATTATTCAGTCAAGTTCTTTGCCTCACCATACTAAAATTTATTTGATTCTGTATCAAAGAGATTCCATGTAACTATGAATTTGAAGCACTAATCTCATATAGACATATAACAAGAATTATAGCACTATATTACGGTACTCTAAACCATGTAATGCTGTTCTATTAGGAAAAAAATGGTTTAAGCTGTGCCTCCAACTAAATACAGAAGAGGCCCATACAGTTTATGCAACTGGAAGACAAATTAAATATTGCAACTCTGAAACTTTGGATGTTCCCATTTTGAAACTCTTTTGGAGATAAAAGAAACTCACCTCCTGCTATATCAAGCGATGTTACTCTTCCTTCATGGCCGGATAATGTCTTGACAGGCTTAAAATCTCTGGATGACCAAACCTGATGCAAGAAGTCCCAATATTGAGTGCATGAAGGACTAAGGATTGAAAGATACGTCATCTAATCAACAGTGATGATTTGGAAAAAACAAGAGTACCTTAGCAGTGGTATCAAATGAAGCAGTTACCAAAAAATAGCCATCTTGAGACTCAAATTTGACTTGAGAGATAGATTTTGAGTGAGCCGGTATAACGTACAAGGTTTTTCTTTTCCTTAAATCCCAGATTCGGCAAGTATTATCTTCACCACCTGTGGCTAAATGATAACCATTGGGAGAGAAACTGATACCGAAAACCTGAAAGTGAGAGTAATAATAAGGTATTCAATTCCCAAAAAATCACAAGAGTAATAGTAAAAACAACAACAAAGAGAGAGAAGTAAAGAAAAGCACCACCCATGAATCATACCACAACCCCAACAGAATCATCAAAAGGAAAAAGATTTAAAAAGGGAAAAAGAAAATATGGAAGTATTGATCTCACCGGCTTAACATGCCCTTCCAATGCAAGAATACTTCTCCCAGACCGAAGGTCCCAAACCCGAGCAAGGGCATCCAAACCACATGTTGCGGCTAAAGATCCATCTTGGTGAAACGATATTCCATACACACTCCTACTATGGCCTTCTTGGAGTAGCAACTCCTCACCAGAATCTATGTCCCATAATCTCCAAGTCTTGTCAAAGCTAGTTGTTCCCAAGTACTTCCCTGATGGATGGAAGGCAATTCTACCAAGACGATCCAAATGGCCCTTGAACGTCTTCAGCAGAGACCCTTCCGTATTCCATAACCTTGCATCTCGGTCAGCAGAGGCCGTTGCGATACAGTTATCCGTTGGGGAAAAAATAACATCCGTTAAACGTTCCGTATGACCTTGTAAAGTAGAAACCTTCTTGACTTGAGGCATGCTCCATAATTTCGCAACTCCACTAGAAGCGCTGAGTAAAGGAAAAAATAACAGCAGAAATCAGAGGGTTATATAAAATAAAATGCATAAAATGACTCTTGAATGATGCAGTACTTAACGTCAGAGAACTTCTCAAGAGTATTGAGTCATACTTTGAAATGAAGGAACTGAAGAAATCCGAATATTCTATATCTCCAGACTAAAATTGCAATCCACTTCACAGTAAAACAAAAAGAAACTTAAATTATGATGTTATAGTGACCACAACCTCATTAAAATGATGGCTGCTCGACTGAGAGACAAAATTTAAACTTCGATAAAAACCATATATTGCAAGTGAACATTGATCTAGATAATCCATAAACAGATCATCAATATTAAGTACCACATAATATGCTGTTAACTAAGTATGTGAAAGAGAGATTACCAGGTGGCAAGCATGTTCCCATCATGCGAAAAAGAACATCCTAAAAGTGGCCTGTCATCTCCTATTTCGCTGCAATCTAAGACAAAGCTCCCAGCTTGCTTCAAAGCCCAATCTATCTCGGCATCCAAATCCTCATCTGGGTCATCCCTTTTCCTTCTTGCGCGCTGAAGCCGCAAAGCCGCCCTCGAAATAGAATACTTAGCGATCTCTACTCGGGCCCCCCAAAGTGCTTTAGATCCTTCAGTGTAAAATGGGTACTGAATGTCTTCTTCAGCTTCGTCCTTTGTCACAAAAACTGCAGCCTCTTCATCCTCATGTGCTTTCATCAGCCTCTCCAATTGCCCTTCAGAATCCAACTTGGCCATGAGCATCCTCAGGCGGTCCCGCCTTTCCATCTCCCTTTCTCCAAAAAAGGTTATAGGTTCACCAAGCCGGCGGAGACGGGCCCGCACGGCCATGTCATTAGTAGGCACAGCTAGGGCAGCAGCACGCCGCTTTATCAGTAGGTCTTGCATTGCCTTTTCTTGCCTCTCTCTCGCTTGTCTGCTCTGTTCTGAAACCTCGTATTCAGTGGTCTGAGGGGGGCCCAAATCGTCATGGTCAGAGTCTGACTCACTGGGACTGACCTCACCATTCTGCTGCGCCTGGGGTGGCCTAAGGACAGGTGGACGCACAGGGAGTGGTGCCAATGGAGGGGGAACTGAGGGAATGACTCTGGGTATTGGGGCAATAGGAGTTAAGAGTGGAGGTGTAATTATTGGAACTGTTTGAGTTGGAATAGGATCAACTGCAGTATCGGCAGTCTGAACATCAGTGACTGCAGCATCATGTTCAGTAACTATATTTGAAACAGAATTTTCCTCGTCCATGTCCATGATGCCTGACCAATGGAAATAGAATTAAACAAGATCAAAACACTGCGTAATTGAGAGATGGAACTCTAAACTGAACATATAAAACAACAGCGATACAGGTACCAAAGTTGTGTACTGCATGAGTACTGAATAGACACAACAAAGGGTTCGAGCCCCTCATCAAAAACTTGGTATTAGGCCTACATACATTGAGTAAAGGATGTATTCGGTAGTTTACCAGGGTATAAAACTGTAGTATCCCTAAAATCTATCTACACAAGAAAACAACTTCCATGCAACAAGTTCCAGAATTTGTCTCTACGCCGAAATATGATATTTGATGATTATAACCAAACCCAGAATGGCAAAACAATTAAAACCCTAAACTGCGACTGCAACCACTCTCTCCTACCTATTCTTAATTATTCATCTCACAGGGAGTGAATTTTTTATTTGAGCTCCAATTCCAAATTCTAGTATGAAATCTACCCCTGACGTGAGGGGTTTGTCTGGATTATTTGTGCCCAGTGGACAAAATCGTGACAAATACACACACACACACACACATATATACATACACGCAAAAAAAAAAGTCAGCAACAAAAATCAGAGAGAATAGGTTTGTTCATCAATTTGAATGGCTGGGAGAAGACTTTTGACGTTTTGTATCATATTTGGACTAGGCAGGCAGCTAAACTGCAACTGCGAGCACTCCCTCCTTCCATTCTTCCACCAAGTTTTGTAGGTGGAAGAGAGCGGTACGTTGAGCACATGCACATCACCAACGTTCTATCACTACTGGGTTATACAGAAATTTGTATATGTGCTGAATTCAAATAACATGAAGCTTTTGAACCCAGCTCCCCACCCTGCCTTGCCTGCTTACATAGTTGCAACCTCAGTAAGTGCAAACCAAGTATAAAATCTTCACTGATACCCTTTCCTTTTGCAAATCCTCTCAGTTTATTACTCACCATATTACACTAGTTTTTCACAATATAAACCATGACAGAGCGTCTATGAAGTTACGAACCAAGCTTTATCCCAGAAATAAGTAACCGATGAGAATTTTGTCAACAGATGAACGCAAAGGTGTCCTTAACCACATTTCCCAAACGAATAGCCACGGTATTTTGACTACGCGTTATATATTAACGCAGCAATTAACAAAACATTACACTAGATACACATACCTATGTACATAAAAGCTGAGAGAGAGAGAGGGCGTACCTTTAATGTAAACTAAAACAGTATCACAGATCTTTAGAGTGAGAGCAAAATTTCTTACTACGGAAAAAAGCTACCAACTTCCAATTCCTTGTATCTATAGCGAGAGAGAGAGAGAGAGAGAGAGAGAGAGAGAGAGAGGGCGGGGTCTATATGGCGCTGTTCGGAGATATGAGAGAAAGCCCTCTCAGAGGAAACGCAACTGCTTCCAGTGAAAAGGATGGAAACGCAATACCCCACTGAAAGGTGAACTGTCTACTGGGCTTTGTTTCAGTCTTGGGCTGAAACGGGTTAGTTTGATAAGGTTACTAGGTTTAGGGGTGTAACCGGTCCGGTTTGGTCCGGTTTACCCTATAAACGTGGACCAAACCGGTTGACCGGTTTGAGAAAAACGTAAACCGAAAACCGGACCGATGGTATTCGGTTTGGTCCGGTTTGGCTCGGCCGGTTTTGGCTCCGGTTTGGTCCGGTTTCCGGTTTGGGTGGTCTTGGGCCAAAATCATCAAAAAAATATAAAAAATAACTCAGAAATCAGAAAAATAACTTAGTATATGAACCCACAAATCAAATGCGAAATCAGTAAACAAATAACTCAAAACCATAACTTAGTATATGAAGACGAGAACTCAGAAATCACTAAAATAAGTACACGAACTCAATAAAAAAAATACAAAATCAGAGGGAGTGAGACATAAAGAACCTAAATACTTAAAACTATAAAGTATAAAATGACTTAGGGTTAAAACCGGTCCGGTCCGGTCCGGTCCGGCCTCAAAAACTCAAAAACCGAAAACCAAACCGAAACAATTCCAAAAAATCAAACCGGACCGAACCGGACCGATCTGCTCCCAAAACCGGACCGGACCGACGGTTTGGTCCGGTTTACCGGTTTGGTCCGGTTTTCCGGTTTAGTCTTACACCCCTAACTAGGTTAGGCACCTTGTAAATAAGTTTTTTTTTCCTTCTTATAACCGATATATCTAATCAACTTTGAAATTAATTAAATACCGACTAATTTTCAAATCTTTAAAATTAGAGATAGAATAAACTTTTAGTGACACCTAATAATTAATTCTAGTAGAATTGAACTTGTAAATAAATTGGATGTTTAACGAGTTATCGATCCATTTATAATTCAATTAACTAAATAAATATTATTCATACTTAATTTGACTCATTTAAAAGTGGTGAAATTTAATCCACTTATTAATCCAATCACATATAATCACATGTTAAGAACATGATTGTACATGAATTGAAAGTGATACAAGGTTAATAATTTTTAGGTAGGGTTACTAAATTTTGAGGGCGGTTTGTAATTTTTTTTAGATGACATTAGAAATTTTGAGTGTGATTAATAATTTTTTGGATGGTATTACTAAATTTTGGATGACATTAGCAGAGTCAAAAAAAAAAAAAAATTTAATGGGATCAAAATTCTAAGTAGGAAAGTACATTGCATATTTTTTTGATGTGATATTAAAAAAAATCACATTTAAAAATAATAAACATGAAAATCAAGTAAAAAAAATCATATGTCTAAAACGATGCATAAAAAAATTGTATAATTTATTTGTTTATTATCAAAACGATCGTTTTGATACTTCAAAATCAAAACGCTTTGAGACTCAAAACTACGTGGTGTCGTTTTGAGGAGAGGAAATGTAAAACCTACAAAACTCATTCCGAAACAAGACCACCATCAGTGTTCTGAGCTACAACGACAGCCAAAGAACTGACGACTTCCAGTCAGCGTTTAACGGCGACCATCTAGGGATCGGCGGCAACATCAATCGGTCATCTAAACCTCGCTGCCATTTCTCGGATTCGTTCCAAGGTCGAATAGTTCAGTCGTCCCGTTTCTGATGTGAGTTCTTACTTTGGTGCTCACTGCTCATCCTACAACTTTGTTGTTGTCCTTCATCTAACGGAGAAACGCCTCATTTTTCCTCTCAAAAAAATGTCAAATAATCATTTACCAAATCCATTTTGAGCCCTAGAACTTGTTTGAAAGAAAATGAAGCAAAAGGGGGGAAATGAAGATGAGGTCCGATAGAAGAAAATGTAAGACGTAGCGGTGAGTACCCCACAAAAGGAAATAAAAGATGAGTTTTTGGTTAATGAGAAACCATAAGGACCAATGAAGGGATTCAGGAAGGTTGTAGTTCAATTTCATATATTGCGTGTGTAGTATGGGTAAAATAACTAGTTTCACCCTCTTTGTCCTCGAAGCATGGGTTTGATTGCATCTACAAATGAAAACGATGTAGTTTCGAGGACAAAACAAATAATATTATATTATTTTGTTCATACCACACACGCACTGCACAGACTATAGCGAACTGCACTACAGTTCATCCAAAATTATATTATTTGTGTGATGTATGCTTTTCAAAACTTAAAAAGGAATGAATGATTTGTTTGACCCTTGTATCCCCTTTAATTTCTTGAGCCCATAGATTGGCCTACATTACTGTCCTAATCAAAAGTCATTTTAGATTAGAAAACATGACTTAGGACTGAATCGCAAGTATCTGATACGAGTTTCTTCGTGACATTGGTAGGATGAATTGAGTTCTCTTCCTATTACTTCACGAATGTTTTACTTTGTTAATAGAATATTGGTTGGTTGAGATTGGATATTATATATGCAAGTTTTCGTATCATGTCAAAACCTGCTATTTGATTCAGATTTTTTCTTTAGAATGGAAGATGGTGGGTACGAGGGGGTTGAGAAAGAAAATGTTGAATTATTCGAAGAGTACATGCCGTGTCCTGAAATTGAGTTTAAATCCGAAGAAGTTGCAGTACGCTTTAGGATTATTTGGTCTAAAATGGCGAAGCTAGCAATTCGGGCATCCGAGCATGAGGAGACATATCAATTCGTTAAAGAGATGATGGAATACTTGTGTGCAAAAGTGGACAATATGCTCCTAGGGGTGGGAGGCTCCATCGAAGAGGAAGTTAAAGAGGTGATGGAAAAAATTGATTCTCGATTTGCACAAGTCAAATGTTCGAATGAAAAAAATGGCTCACATAAGAGTGGGAGAAGATTAAAATCTCGGTATGAGAAAACTGGAAAGAGGCAAAAAGTTGTTTCACCATCTACTCGCCTTAGTAAGGTATAAATATTACTTAATTGCCTTGTTTTAATTTTCTAAACTTCTTTCATAGTCTTGGTCAATCTGTTAGTGCTACAAATATATATGGGTTAGGATGTTGAGGTTCCACATTTGCTTGGTCACGCGGATAACTTTCAATCCATACATTCATGTTCCCAAGCATCATACTATCCACAAACTTCTCAGGCAAGTAATGTATTCCATTGTTGTTATCGGTTGAAATATTAAAATAATATCATTTTACTTAATTTGCTTCAACTTACATTTTGTTTATATTTGTTTAGGCGAATACCCTTTGATCCAATGAGTTACCCTTCAATACGAGCAGATTCGTTCTTGAAGGATGATTCTCTGCATTAACTTAGGAATTATTTGAAAGATTCTGTTGAATGATTTGGCAGGGAACAATTGATTTTTTTTTTTTTTTATGTTGAATGGTGCAACGTGGTAGGGAAGTTGTTGTTTTCATGGATTGTTTAATGTTAATGGTCTATTTATTTCGTGGTTTTCCCAAAAGATGGTGGTCTAGTTTCATAATGGGTTTTGTGGGTTTTATATTTTACCTTTGTAAAACGACCGTAGTTTTGAAATTCAAAGTGTTCTAATTTCTAAACATCGAAATGATATCATTTTAGTGCTTTGCACATTGTACTTTTGTAGTGTGGGGGCGCACTATAATCCTTCGAAATTCAGGGGCGGAACCAGGATTTAATGTTTGAGGGGGGGTCAAAAAAATTTTTGGGAAAAAGGACAAGAACCGACTATAATTTGGGAGGGTCAAAATATTTTTTTTTTTATAATTTCTAAATTTTATACCTAGGTCTTAAATTTTTTTGAAACTTTTGGGGGGGACCGGGCCCTCTGCGGTCTCCATGTAGTTCCTCCCCTGCTTCGAATACTGAAGGGAGTACTAAAGCTAGTCCAATCTTATTTTTAAAGGCTTAGCGGGTGTTTGGAAGTTACATATTTATTATATTTTAATTTATAGATTATAAAATTTTGAATTGTAATGAAAATTTATAAAAATATTTAGATGATAGTGCATAGTGAATTTCGGAGAGAAGTTATGTTTGGTATTGTAGTACTCGATTGTTGAAATAAATTTGACTATTTTGCCCTTTTTATACCGTGTTTGCTGTGAAACTTATGTGCAAGAATAAAAGTGGTAATTAAAGTGTGTGAATAATTTCACGGAATCAATATCAATAGAAATCTTGTTAGAATGTTACTCAAGCTCGATAAGTATAGCTTTCAATCAGATATCTATGATGATTGGACGTATATGTTTTGAGGTTTTAGACGAACTAATAAAATAGAATCATCTCTACTTGAAAAATCAAATAAAAAATATTTTTAAAATCAACTTAAAAGAGAACAATTTTACTATTTTATATTTCAGCCAAATTAGGCCTGTACAAGAATATTCCAAAATTAAATATTTTAATGAAAATAAAAAACGGAGAATTTTTTTAACAAAAAAAGGGATTTGTCTTTAACTATTTATCGTGTTGACAGTGTCTAAATTACATGTATTAATATAGTGAAATTCAGAGTGTTCGGATTGATTGAAATAAACTTAATTTTGTGACGATTAACCGAAATAAGTTTATTTTGAATCACATGAATAAAAAGAAGATTTATTGATAAATCAAGACTATAGAATTTAAAATTCTTGTATTTAGACTAAAACCAACAAAAAAAATCCAAAAACTATCCATCCGTTCAATTGGTTCTAATAAGAAATAATAACACCCAAAATCGAAAAAATTCAATGTGATTAAACCTAAACCGAATTGATTCCTATTAAGGACCAACTGAACTGCAATTTTTCCGATCAGTTCAGTTTTTTTTTTTGTTTTTTTTGGGTAATCCTTTCGTCCCTACCACTTAACCCCCAACAATCACATAAAAAAGAACAAAAAAAAAAAAAAGGTGCAAAGGAATACTACAACTTGAGCCACACAAAATCCGCATGGTATATGAGAATATAAGCTGAGATTCTAAAGAGAACACAAAAATAATTCAGAAAACCCAGGGGCCAGATACAACCCCTAACTCCATAAAGATTAACCCAGGTTCCAAAATACAAAGAACAGTACTTATTCTTAACCTGTATATGCAAAATGTGACTAGACTCTCTTCCTAAAGTTGCGAAAAAACATCCGCCAATACCGCAAAACATGTTCAAAATTTCAGAGCGGGGAACTTTCATAGCCAAAGACTACAACACGTGTGTAACTAAACATGACGGTCACCGCTTAATTCTGTATAATGTACCATTTTTTTAGCAAGATGCAGACTAGTTTGTACTAAAGAATGAACCAAATGGAGCATGTAACTTAACTCGCGTTCAGGAAACTGGTTTCTTCCAACTCCAATGATTTCCTCGGTTGGCTGATCTGTGATGCCTGATCGGTGCACATGAATCCATCAAGTTCTGTTTACTATCTGTATATGGTTGTTCATGAACAAAATTCACCCTCTCCCTCCAGTTTCGATTCCTCCATTCCCTGTTTGTTGGATTTTCATTGCCATGAAACCTCGAGGTTTTATACCTTGCCATGTACCCACCAGTGTTTTCTTGATTCCTGTGGTTGGCATCCAACCGTTTCCAAACTCCAGGATTTCTACCATGCTTCAAATCATCAGATTCATAGTTTTTATTTCCCCACTGATTCCAACTATCTTCCTTTTTTGGGATCAAACTCCAACCATCTTCCCGTCCACTATTGTTTGCAACTTGGGTAGCCTGATCTTCACACCACCCATCATTAGGGACATCTTCCCATCCACTCTTTTTTGCAACTAGGGTACCCTGATCTTCACACCACCCGTCATTAGGGACATCTTCCCATCCATTCTGTCTAGTAGATTCCTTAGCCTGAGCCCAGTTGTCCTCCCAGTAATTTCCCTTATTTTCTGAGGGTAAAGGGGTCTTTTCCATATCAACTTCTGCATCTCCCCACCCAGTCGGAACGTTCATGTTAATAGAGACAAGACCAAGAACCACAACCTGCTCGCCCTTTTCTTGGTTTTCCTGTACAGTATCTGATTCTAAGTCCAATATAAGCTGAGGATCAACATCGGAATTCCAATCTATCTTATCAATATACATATCTGGATCAGGGGATGGTATTTGGCAGGAAAGGCCATTTATCTGTGCCCAGTAACGTTTCTTAGCATTGATGAATGCCTCCTCGCCGGCAGAGTCATTCCATTTCAGCACATTGTCGAATAGGTGTATAAACCTCTTGGCGTCTAAGAAATTTCGCCATGGGAGTGAACCTACCACGGCGCAAAATTTCCTTTCCCATGAAGGCACAGTTGTCTGCCAATTACCTGAAGGAGAATATGAAGTGTCAGATGAACTGTAATGAGACAAACACAAGGAAACAAAATTGCCAAAAAAGGAAGATAAAGTTAGGTGATAGAGAATGAAACAATACAGAGAAGAAATCTGAAATGGAAATAATATAACTCAGGCCCAAAATTTTCAAGACCGTAACAGACAGGATAGTTCATGACACCAAAAAAACAGAGAGGAATGCAGCAGAATAATGGCAGGATGTCTAGAAGGTTCGTGATTGAAAACGTGTAACTCAGAAACTTGTTCATATTTGTTTCTGTTACTATTGTGGTCTATTCTACGTGTCATTTTCAGAGGCGGTAACAACAAATATAACGATAATTTCCTTGTCTGCTGCATCGACACACTTTTTTAGACTACTACTTATAATTATTGTACTTGTCATTTTGATAGGCAGCGAGTCGGTGACAAGATATATGACAATAATTTCCTTGTTTGCTGCATTGAAACACTTTTTTAAACTACTATTTTTATTGTACGTGTCATTTTCAGAGAGGTAACAAGAAATACGACAATAATTTCGTTGTTTGCAACATTAGAACACTATTAGACTAGTACTTGTTTTTATTTCGCCTTCCAATTGTGTAGTTGTCGTTTTTCCAACCGTTTAAAATTTTTTTGTCTTCCACCAGCAAACAACAAAGAAATTTGGGTATTCACAAGCTCATTTATGTTTCCCATATCTGCAACACAGGACCAGAAATTGAGCTAGAAATATGATACTTATTAAGATCTTCATGGTATGCATGCAAGGGCTCAACAAGAAAAAACAAGTCGACCGATATAAAAACTGAAGCACCTTAATGAACTTCTAGATTGATAAACCTTAAACCACAGTCACCAGGAATTAACTCCATCGGAGGGCAATCAACAACAAGCTCATATAAGATGCTATTACCAACAAGCTAATAAACCAATTTCAAGACCATCATATTTCTAAACAGGTACTTTGAAAACCTCCTCTCAGATCCAAGCAATAAAATTCAAAATATTTGGACACTAGAAACCAAGGAACTCCCACCGAGACAAATCCTCCTCAAAATCCAAAGAAGCCCCATATTTTTTCTACCAAAAACCATTAACAAGACACATCAAGTTTTAACAAAACATACATATTCAGATGTCAAATGTAAAATACAAAAAAGAGGCAAAAAAATTAGACTATTAAGAATAACAAATGAACAGAGAGTGTGCATGCATACCTTGGGGTGGCTTTCCGTACTGTGATCTTGTTCTTGCAACTGGCTGATAATAATAATCACTCCTTCGCCTTCCCCAATTATCCATAATCACTATACAACGCTAATCAAGATTAAGATAATTTCAAGACAATATAAAGTTCATATAGCAAAGCAACAACAAAACGTAGCAGCAATCAAAATATTGTAACCTGAATCAACCCAAAAACAATGAAACTACAGGTGGGTTTTTCCTAATTCAACCAAAATCTTCAAAACCAAACCCAAATTTGATTACAAAGAACATTTTTATTAACTAGGTTTTGTACGGAAATCGAAAATGAAGGAATTAGAAGGTGGGTATGTGAGATTTTGTTCAGAAATGCAATCAGAGGGTTCGGAATGGTGCGATCGGTGGAGGATTTCGAGGCTCTTGGAGGTAATCTCAATAGAGAAAACTCACAAAGTACGAAACATGGTGCTGGTGTTCACAGTCTGCTCTTCGTTTATATAGGACCCTGGTTTGAAGCGAACACCTAGGACCGTCCTATTCGAAAAGGACATAAATCCGAGTCGGTGTGCTGATTCGTTGATTTTAATACTAATAATTTAAGGACTTAGCAGTTTTGTTAGATAACCTTGTTTAATGTTAAGGAAAAATATTTTGAGATGAAGATTCTCCTTCTCTTAATTCAAACATATAGTTTTTGTAATTCGTATTCAACCATTTGATTTTTTTTTTAATTTTTCTTATCTTAATTCAGAAATAGCTTTGTTGTTCGCAAAATCTTATTCTTCGACTTACCATTCTCGTCTGCTACTGTCGTCTTCGTCATAATCACTAGCACTGATACTGTTCATATAAAAAAGATACAGAAACGAGATGCGAGTGCCGAAAAAACAATCTTATATAGATATATTTTTATTTTTAATGTGTAATATGACAAACGTCTGCGACAAAATAAAATCAAATAGATTCTATTAATAGCAAAAGTTTATTTTTTCTACTCCTAACTATATTGCTACCGTTGGACAAATAGCTTTATTGTTTGTCGAGGAAAATAACTGAAAAAGTTAATTGGATGTAATAGTTTTAAAAAGTTGTTAAAAGTTTAAGCGTTAGCAACGGTTGTGAAATTATGGCTTGTTGCGTGAAATTGATAGTTGCGTTTGAGGTGGCGGGAGGATGTAGTGAGTAATTAGCCATTGTAACAAGTCATTAAAAAATTGAACGTCAACAAAGATCATAAAAGTATGACCAGTCGCCCGAGATTGATATTTGCATTGAGGTGGCGGGAGGGCGTAGTAGTTATTAGTCATTGTAAAAAAGTCTTAAATAGTTAAACGTCAACATCAGTTATAAAATTAATATGGCCAGTCGCGTAAGATTGATAGTTGTGTTGAGGTGGCAGGAAAATGTAGTGAGTAATTAGTCAATGTAAAAAGTCGTTAATAAAGTAAACGTCAACAATGGTCATAAAAATTATGGTCAGTCTCATTAGATTGATCGTTGTGTTGAGGTGAGGACGTAAAAAGTCGTTAAAAGATTAAGCAGAAACAATGCTCATAAAATTGTGGCCAATCGCGTAAGATTGATAGTTGCGTTGAGGTGGCAGTAAAACATAGTGAGTAATTAGTCAATGTAAAAAGTCATCAAAAAATTAAGGTAGCAGGAGGACCTAGTGTGTAACTAAGCGTGTCTTTTTTGTGTGTCAAATTTGGATAAAACATAATAGTAGAATAGGAAGAGAAATGAAAATAATCTACAAACTTAAGGTAAGTAAAGCAAAATATAAGAATGCTTAAATTTTTTTTTTTGTAATCTTTTCCATTCCATTAGCAGAAAAATTATAAAATTCGCATCTCTAATTTTTTACTCAAATTATTATTATTATTATTTAAATCTATCCGCCAAAACATACTAGATTTTATAGAAATTCTCTTTTCAATACAAATAAACTATTAATTTTAAATTTTGCTAGTTTTTTTTTTATCAAATGAATACAAGAAGGAAAAATCTTTTATTTGACTTTATTTCACTAGATCCTTTAAAAAAAATAATAATAACAGAAGATTCTGCCAAGTCAGTCAGTGAATTATGAATGCATTGACCAAAATATGACGAGAAGTAACTTATTAAGATGCTAAAGAATATTATTTAAAACTCACAGAAAAAACGTGTTTCTCTCTCTCTCTCTCTCTCTCTCTCTCTCTCTCTCTCTCTCTTTCTCTCTCCCCTCTCTCTCTCTCTCTTACTTTTTAAAACTTTAATTTTAATGTCTGTTTGGTCTGAATAAATGATTATCTTATTTAAGTTTCTATAGTAAAAAAATTGTTTATTTCATTTGAACTAAATTATTAAGAAAATATTTTGATCTGAATAAATTATTAAATTATTATCTTATTTAAGTTTTTATACTAAAAAAATAGTTGATGTCATTTGAACTAAATAATCAAGAAAACCTTTCACCCTTGTCAAAATTTTGTCATAAAAAAAATGATATCGTCTCTCAACTAATTTGTCGTTAATACAAACATCTAACTATTCCGCCATAATAAGGGTGCACGAGTTTCAATAAAAGTAAATAAATATTCTTTTATAAACATCACCCATTATCGCAAGCAAGGGATGGTACTATGAAAGGAATTGTCCAATTCCCTCCCCCTTTCAAATTATTATTATTTTTAATTTTAGAACCTAGAAAAATTATTTTTTGGCCCCCAAATTACATTCGACCCTTCCTTCAAAAAAATACAATTACAATCTAACTCCACTGGTTTTTTTTTTTCCCTTTTCATTTTGTATTTTGATATTTTAGAGATTGGAGATATATAAACATTAAAATTGACTTATGACTTTCATATATACAAGTCAGTATTTTTTATTTATAATTCTACAAATTTTAATCCTTCTAAACTTCGAATTTTGATTTCGTTTCTGCATCTACGTACTGTAATTGTGATGAAAATCATGCATTCTTGAAAAGAAGTATGCATTAAAATATGTGACATGGACAAATTTAGTTTGTTATGACACTAAGACTAGATGCACAAAATCTTATTTTGAATTTTTTGCTTAATGTTAATGACGTATTAATTTATTTCTTTGTATGAGTGATTGGGTTTTTGATTCAACGAGATCTCATTGAAGTAATTATGCATTAAAATGTGTGATATTGACAAAATATGGATAATCATAATAAATCATTGAATGCGAATATAGGCTAATATGAGAAAGACAGTATATTGACAATTGATGTATAAAAGCCCCACAGAATCACATCTCGACTTCTGTATTTAATTTTTTTTTTTTTTTTGACTTGGCACCAAAGTTATCAATCTCAAATTGGTAACCGAATTATTTTTTATTATTAATATGGTACGTACCGGTACCAATGTATTTTGGTGTACCATTTTAGAAAATACGGTTGAATAAAAATATGTATGTGTACGTGTTTTTATTTATGTTTTATAGATAATTTGTTAATTATTCCTTGTACGTAATTGAATTTTCATAATTTTTAATACAAGAAAAATATATGATTTGGGATATCTAGTACAAAGTATGATATGAGGGCACCTATAAATACCCGACACTCATGTCAAGTCACCACATTGATGTGATATTAAATTCCTAGTAGGAGACTAGATCTTGGCTAGAGAGAACATCCTCAAAGGCAAAGGGTCCCCACTTGAGAGCTACCCCCATCTCCTTCGTATAACCACTTGGGGATTGTGAGTCGGTCATTTTTTTCTTCTAGTGTATGTCTTCTATTTCACTCTTACAAGATCACTTTCTTTTATCTTTATCCGATTAGAGTTCACCGTTCTTACCTCTTCAGCACTGGGTATATTCCCTTTGTAGAATCCATCGCTAATAGGAGTATAAAAATATTATTTGTGCATGTAAATATTATGAATCATATAAATATATTTTCATCATCAAATCAAGTATATAAGTATATTTCTGACACAAGGTTTTGGAGATAAGGTTTTGCAAGTTATGTTGGAAAATCACAATTTTTGATGTCTATCACATGTTTTTCTAATTTAATATCTCTAAATTTATAAAATCAAAGCAATATTCAATACATTAAGCTACTAAATCAACAACAATAATAAAAAATTTATGAGTTCATACTTCATACATGTTGAGAGCTGAGAGTATTCAAAAATTCGGAAATGATTGCGTGAGGTATTTGACTTTAGAGTGATATATGTTGAATGATATTAATATATTTATTATTATTACATAATACTAAACAATTATTTCATAGTATTTATCTCACTAGTACCCTAGCCAAAGGGTGGAGCGAATGGAGGAGCTTGTTGTGCAAGACGTGCTGGGATTCAGAAAGGTTGCAGTATATTTTTCTATAGTATGCGTGTAGTGCGGGCAAAACGATATAGTTTTGTCCGTTTGGTCCTCAGAACTACATCGTTTTATCTTATCACATGAACTGTAATCAAAATACATGAGGATTAAAATAATATAGTTTTGAGGACAAAACAGACAAAAATTATGTTGTTTTGCCTACACTACACGTGCACCACAGGAAAGTGCACTACAGCTCCCCCAAATCTGGCGTGCTGCATGCCAAAATGGCATGCGCAAACCATTGTATGGAAATTGTTTGGTCAATGTTTTATGCACTGAAATGACATCGTTTTGACACACAACATGTCCTGTTGTTTGCCACTAGGTGCGGGGATGCAAGAATAGCTCGAGTTTTATCTTCTCTTGATTTTGTTTAACTATTCTTCTGTATCCTTTTTAAAAAACTTTTAAACCAAAATATTTAAGATTTTCTATAGGCACAAATAAACCCAAAATCAATAATGATTATTTTCAAATAAGCCCAAATTTTTCACTAGGTTGAAAATGTTAGATAAAATTATGCTTAAACTTTTATGCGGAAACATAATTTTTGATAGGATCTTGAATAATACATCCCAAGAAAATAATATTAAACATACCTTTATTCGCCATTGAATGTAGAAAGAAAGAAACCCCTTACTTGAACTTTAATTCTCGGCTCACCTTCTCCTCTCTGTTTCTAACTCTTATGAATAACCCAATAATCTTTTATTGATGGAAATTGATACTCACAAGGGGTTGGGTATTCTTCCTTTTATAGAGGAGAGAAGAGGGCTTAGAGATATACATTATAAGACACCTAATCCATCTAGGTCTCTTAATTAATTATCCACAAATATATTTTTTCATAAATAATAATTAGTTTTTGATGAACCTTATCTTGTATTGGCTTTATCAAATATGTGAAGTCCAAGTGCAACAAGGAATGCTCAAAAAGAGGTGTAGGCTAATAGGTCACATTTAATATGGGTTTAACAGAAAAAACACTTGCTAAAGACTTACTCATGATTTGAGAGTTTTTATGGCTTTTATTGACTTTGACAACCTACTCTGTTTGATTGATGATCTCAGTGTTGATCTTTTTTTAGTTTTATAAAAATATAAAATAAAGGCTAATGTATTTTTTAGTGTGATTATAAGATCGAAAATCTTTAGAAGGTCTCTAATTCCAACACTCGTAACACATACGTTATAAAATCTCATTTTGATTCTTTCACATATGGTATAGCCTATAAGCCTTTATTATGGGATAAAATTGACTTTTTATTAATTGATTTTACAATCAAATGTGTCTTAATTTCCTAAAAGTCTCCGCCAAAATTTAGCGACCCTTATAAATTTGAAGTTTTTGTATTTATATTTACAAGTACAAGTTACAAAAATTTAAAATATGAATATCATAAAATAAAAAGTAGTAAGGAAAATAAAATAATTAAAATATTCAAACAAACCCAAACCTAGCAATGATTGTAATCCATCAAGCTAGAAAGAGACTTTAGAAAGAGACTTGATTAAGACCTACTCATAATTTAGAAAACTTTTACCTTTGCTTACAAACTTATTCTTGATTAGTTTATTGACTTTCAGAACCTACTCTATTAGATTGATGATCTTAGCGGCATTTTAAATATAATATACTTATTATTTAAATCTTGTATCTTTAATTATTTTATTTTTGTAATTCAAAATTTAAAATTAAGGGAGGTCACTCGAGCGATCTCAGAACTGCTTGAGTGAACTTTTGGGTTACAGAACATTGGGAAAAGGAATCTCGAGGGTTTTTCACATTCATAGCAATTGATTTCGGATTTTCAGAGGGTTAATGACTCAACATCATATTCCTTCAAATTTAAATATGAAATATAGTCATGTTAATGAGGAATTTTGATGGATTAATGGTAATAATATGAAAATTCAATTTAGGTTTCATGGCCATTGATGCTAGGGTTTCATATGAAATTAAGAAGGAAATTATTCTGAATTATTATAAAAGAAGGACATGCAAATCAAATAATTCTTCACCCATTTCGTATTCTAAAAATCAAAAAGAGAGTTGCGTATTTGTTCTTGAGGGTTGAAGTTGGTTTGAAGTTCTAGAGAGAGAAAGAAAAAGTTAGGATTCTTTTGAAAGGTCTGTCTGCATTCCATTCGTTCACTCGGTGTTTTCTTCGATTGAGGTAGGGTTTCTTACCTATGGGGATTTCTTTCATGCTCTTAATTTCTATTTCTGCATTGTATATTTTAGGATTTTATTCAAGATATACATAGAAAAGTTAGAAAGTTATAAGAATCTGGAAAAAGAAGGCTCGATCGAGCAACCTCGTAAATTTTTTTGTTTAGTGTCTGATTTTTCAAAAAATATCAGAGTTCTGTCAAAATTTGAATTTTAATAGCTCGAGAGAGAGAGAGAGCTCTTGGCTGCTCAAGTGACTTATCCAAAAATTTAAAATTTTCAGATTGTTGTTTTGATCATATTGGACAGTATCCAGAAAGTATGTACATACTGCAAAGGCATACACAACAATTATCTTATGTCCATGAATGTTTACCGTAGACCCACAGGGGCTTAGCAGAGTTGGCAAAGGGGTTCTGCTAGCTTAACCAAGATCTCGGGTTCGAGACTTGGGAACGCAGCAGCTTTAAAACTTGTGAGGGAGAGCTTCTTCACCCGAAAGGGTCCTACCCGACTCGAGTCCGGATTAGTCGGGGCCCAATGTGGTTTTCGGAAACCGGATGGTCTAAACCAAAAAAAGAATGTTTACCGTAGGATCTCGTGAGGAGCGTTTGACCTTAATTTATGATGTTTGACCATGAATGTTTATGTAAGACTATGGTAGTTGATTATCGATATAAATGTTAGAGGAAAGTTGCTTGTCGTCAACCGGTGTTAATAAAACATTTATCCCAAGCGTAGGATCAATTAATTGGTTGTAGCATAATAATTTCGGAAGTCTGGAGTCGAATTCACGGGGAATGAAAAATTTGAAAGTTTATTGGGAGAAAGTAAGAGAAGGTTTGGAATATATGTGGGAAAAATATTATGGTGAGATTTAGAACGATTTAAAATGAAAAGGAACAAAATCCAATTGTTGGGATTCACATTCACCACGACTCGTAATAATTCAATCCTCGAATAAATATAACTCAACTCCGATTCTATAACATCGATCTGTCCTCGGATGATGAAAAAATTAGGATTTATCAAAAATCAAGAAAAATAGATCATCATTTTATAAAAAATAAATCAAAACATGATTTGTTTGGGCTTATTTTTCGTCTTTAGTAAAGTTTTTTTAGTTTTTAAATATAATTTTATACTTTTTAGATTTCTTTCATTGAGACAAACTAATAAATTACAAAAAATTACTATAAATATAGCAAATAATTTTTTTAAATAAAGATAAAAAAATAAAATAGTTAAGTTATGCCAAATAGAAAATTTTACCTACCTAAAAGAACTTGCTTAAGACTTACTCGTGACCTTAGAACTTTTATCCTTGCTTATGACTTATTCATGATTTATTGACTTTGTCAACCTACTCTATTAAATAATTCGGTATTAATGTCAAACAAACTAGAGATAAAGTAAAAGTGAATATAATTTTTAGGCATCCAAAACTATTCGGTATTAATGTCATATTTTTTAATCTCTTTTTCTTAAATTTTAATTAAATTTGTGTTAAAATTTTCAAAATTAATTATTTGTCTTGACGAAAAGAATTTAGAAAGTAAAAAAGTATAAGTAAAGTCCCAAATAGTTCACTAGAGACAAAAAAAAATTCAAAAAAAACTATTTTGAATGTTTTAGGTGGCTTTAGCATCGGCTTATCTGAATTTTTATAATTTCGGCTATAATTTTATATTTTTATAATTTTTCTGGTCAAGACAAATCAGAAAACACAATTAAAAATTAAACGAAATAATATAAATTGTCAAATAATACTGATTATCTTTAATAAAAAATTAATCGAAACACGTCCTTAATCTGATTAAAAGGGTGAAATCATTAAAAATAAAGAATCCGTCAAATCATTAAAAATAAACAATCCCTATTAAGGTAGGTGTTATCAGATTTTATTCCATTTGTAACATAATTTTCTAATCCATTTAAAAAATGTCAATTCATGCTTTTGTCAATCTATAGAATTCACAAAGTTTATAGAGCTTGTATTGTAAAAATGAGCAATTATTCATTAATCCCAAAATATGTGATGTAGACTAATTTTATTCATTATTTTTTTTATCCTTATTCAATTTTTTTGTAATTCTTTATATGAATTATTAGTTCATCTCAAAAAAGAAATTTTGAAAAAAATATAAATTATGAATAAATTTGAAAAAAAATTGAAAAAATAAAACTAGTCCAAAAAATAGTGTCTATCTTAATTTATTTTCCAACTTTAGAAAAAAAATTTAGTTTTTAAACATAATTTTATACTTTTAAATTTATTTCGTCAAGACATACTAATGATTTATAAAATAAGACACAAAACTAAAGAAAAAAAGAATTAAATAAAGAAAAAAATGAGAAGAAAGTTACGCCAATGATTTAGAGAAAAACCATGAACATTGATTCTCGTATAGAAGTCTGAACACACAGATATATTTAGAATAATATTATTTACACGGGGTTGATAAAAAAGTAAAAGACTTTGTATGCATCGGATAATTTCAAATACTTCTTTATTCGAATTATCGAATAATTTCAATTATATTCGAATTTGTGTACGAAAGATATATAACAAGATTTCCTCATTAACCATGTAGAGTTGGTCTGGTGGTCGAGACTTGAGATTTGGAGGTATACTTTTTCTAGGTCTCAAATTTGAAACCTCTCAAGTGTTATCAAGTTTTATGGAGTCAGTCTTTACAAAACAAAAATTTTGACTTTAGATGGGCCCTCATAAGCAGACAATGAGATTGGTCTCTCGAAAATTAGTCGGTATTAGGTTTAGAGTAATTTTAAAATTAGTCGGACACCTCGGTTATTAAAAAGAACACTTTCTCAATAATTTAATAAATTTAATATAAATGTGTAATAACAAAGAGTACTAAGATCACGCTAATTTTTTACAAAAATGCTAAAGACACACCACTTTTGCACATCATTTACACACATCACTTAAAACTATGTAGTTTTTTGTGTTGAAAAAAATCATATTTATTTTTGACCCATATCGCTGAAAACATATTTGGATATTTCTTAACATAAAACGACGTAATTTTAAGTGATATGTAAAAGTTATGTGTTAAAATAGTGTGTATGTAACACTCTTGAATTTTTTATTTCGTAAGGAAGAGAGGAATATTCCGGATTGATTCCCCAAAAACCGAGGCATACGACCACCTCAGCAGTTGATGTGTCATTCTCGGCGACCTCCGAACGGCTACTGGAAAATAAATAAAAGAATGGTAAAAGGCACTGACCTCCCTTAGGATTTTTAAAAATACAGTACCACCTCTGATATTCTGATAAATGCATTGACTTTCTTTACTTTACAAACTATTTAGCAGATACGCATGCCGTTAACCTTTCATTAATACCGTTATAATTATATATGCGAATATATATAGTCAACATAATTTTTAAAATTAAAAATATTTTTTAATTAAACTAATTTTAAGTTATATTGATCAAATTTGTGTAAATAAATGTGCATTTGTATATTGATAATTATGTTTTACAAAATATTTTTATTTATCACTTAATATATTTATTAAGTTCACATTCCGTATGTGTATTGTGACTAATAAAAGCACATATATATTTTTAGTCTATTTCATCAAAAAATAGTTATAATTTTTAATTTAACTTATTATTTTTTAATATTTTAATTTTTTTCAAGCTTTAGATGTAAAAATTAAACTAAAATTGAGTTATATTTATTAATTTTATAAATTTATTTACGCATCGTAATTATTATTTAGTTTTACAAAGATAATATTTACGTAATGAATTTCATTATTTTTTCTTTCTCTATATGTATTTTATATCTTAGAAGACATGTATATATTTTAAACTATCATATTAAAGAAAAAAACTCTCATGAGTCAGTTAAAAAATTCATGTAACTTATTGTAACATAATATTTATATTATTAAAACTTTAAATACCGACTTTAATTGATTTTGTATAATATTTTTTATATATTATATATTTAATTAAAATAATTAATTCTAAATTTATTTGTTTGATTATTTTTTTAGTTTGTACATGTAGGCCCGGTTTGGCCTGACTTGATTATTTGATTATTTTTTTGTTCTTATTTGAAAATTTTTTGTATTTTTATTTTTCGTCAATTTTTTGTAGATTATTAGTTCGTCTCGACGAGAGCTTTCAGAAAAGTTATAAATCATAGACCAAATTTGAAAAAAATTTTAAAAAACTAAAATAATCCAAAAATAGAGTTTTTTGTGCTTATTCGTCGTCTTTAGTGATTTTTTTTAGCTTTTTGGTGTAATTTTATACTTGTTAGATTCGTCCCATCGAGACAGACCAATAATACACAAAAAATTCAAACAAAAATAATAAATAAAAAATTTGAATAGAGACAAAACTTGATTATTCATAATCAAGTTAAGGCAAACGGGGCCGTATTTTATCAACGGGAGGTATATGTACATTGCTTACTTATCATACATACTTATATTTTCACAAGTGTTGTAAAAAATAATATAACTTACATATTTTTTTTATTTATATATACATATATATATACACATGTATTTTTATACGCACGCATAAATAGATTAAATATGTACAATAAAGAGAGATAAAAAGATTAAATAGGATATATAGTATTTTATTAATAAAAACTAACGGTATTAGTAGGAAATTAATGACAGGAGTATCTACTGAATAATTTGTAAAGTAGGAAAGATAAATGTATTTAACAGAACCTGAGGGTAGACACTTATATTTGTTGGAAACCTTAGGGAAGGTCAGTGCATTTTACCCGTAAGAGAAAGCAAAAAAATCCGTTAACCAGCAGAAGTTCACTACTCTTCTAGCGTAAACAGTTATCCGACTTCCGTGGGGAAATGGCATTGGGGACGGCTCGAAAGTCCCTCACTTTTGTGTCTCTCCTTTTCCGTCTCATCCTGGTTGTCGGATGGACCGTCCGTCGACGAACCGCGCCGGAGAATTACCTCCGGTTCCCGTCGGCGGCGCCGTTTAAGATTGCTCTGTTCGCCGACCTCCACTTCGGTGAGAACGCGTGGACCGATTGGGGCCCACGACAAGACTTGAATTCACTGAAGGTCATGTCAGCTGTACTCGATAAAGAACACCCAGGTCTGATTTCCTCAATTTGTTTTCGAGCTTCAGAATTTTACGGCATTTTTGGTGGTCATTTTAGGGAAGAATGATCTTAGGAATGCTACTTTTATGGTTCGGAAGGTGGTTGGAGTGTTAATTTAGTTGTTGGTTTTGAATTGACATAGCAATAGGCAGTGGCGTAGCCAGAATTATAAGTCAGTAGTGGGTTATTATACACTCAATTATTTGCAATCGTTAAGTTCCGTCAATGAACCATCAAGTAGTGACTTGATGGTTGGCGGGATGCAGTGGGTTGCATGATGCATCATGATCCATGAGAAATGAAGAAGGGTTTCGCGGATTGCGATTTTGTTCATCCACCTATAAGTGGGCGAACATTATCTACTTACGTAGATAATGTCCTGTCATGTCCACACCGGCTTGTACTTGGATGTGCTTAGAATCATTCATTTTGTAGGACTTAATTTTTCACCAATTCATGCAAAAAATCTATTCATTCCTATATCAGTAAAGATTCGATCAAATAACACTTTTCTTGTTCTAGAAATAAAAAAATAACGAAAAATTCATTGGAGGCACGTGCCCCACGGAAGCCTACATTGGCTCTGCCAATCGCAATAGGAGCTTTCAAAGGAGAATTTTTGTGAAAGTGTCTATTGACTGATTAAATAGTGCATTCATTTCATCAGCATATATCACAAACTTTGAAAATAGTTCTTGGAAAGAAGGCTGAAATTGATTCAGCTATAGGAGCTAACAAAGAGCAGTTATGGGATATTTGTCTATTACTGGATTAAAGTAGTGCCTTAATTTCATGTCCATGTATCACAAACTTGAAATAGTTCTTGGAGAGAAGGCTGAAATTGATTTAGCAATAGGAACTTTCTAACTAGCAATTTTGGGATACTGTACCAGTTAAGCGATTTAACACGAATGTATGGAAGAATTTACTACTACGGAAAACAGTTGTTAGAGCCAGAATTGATATTGGGAAGGAGTATCTTGCTGTTATTACTTTTGAATAGGAGCGTGACCAGGTTCTATAAAAAAGTAGATTCTAGTGTTATCCAGATCGGATTTCTGATTCAGAGTGAGATTATGATGATCATGGATGTGAATGAAAGGAAGAAAGAGACAAGCGACGGGCCACTTGGCAGCAAGCCAAGATTGGTGATGAATAGGTGACCAAAATGAAGGAAAATGCCTCGGGCTGGAAACTTGGCAGCTACACAAGAACTCTGGAGGTGATGGAGAGGTGAACAAAATGACGGAAAGAGGTCCAAGTCTGGAACTTGTCCATCAAGGCTATCCAAGACCTATCTCCGATACGATGATAGAATTTAAGAGGCAACCGAACAAAACCAATTCGGATTGATATCACATTGAAATTTTGTAGATGTACGTATGGAGCTTTGACTTCTGTTTACCAGCAATCATTAGGCTGCAGACTTTCTCCAGCATTGCAATACCCTGTGTTCTGATATCAATTTTGTTCCTCTTCTTATGATCCTAGATGAAGAGGTGCAGCCTTTGCAGATCCTTATAGTTTGATCTTGACTGTTAATCTATAAAGGTTTTTTTTCCCAAACATAAATAGAAAGAAGATGAAACGGTATTGTACCATACACACTTACTATGTAGCAATGCACAGTAGTTGATCTCTCCTACCTTCCCCCTGTCACCCATAATGTTTGGCGAATTGAAACATGTGGGTGAGTGGTAAGGGAGCCCATGCTATTGTCAAAGGCAAAGGTGAAGGCTGACAACAGGTGAAACCCCTGTGAGGGAATGCTTTCAAAAGGCTTATTTATTATTACCCAGTTGGAAAGCTTTAGCAAATTAGCACTATATGATCATACAGTGTCCAACAAGGAGGATCACAAATAAGACCATTACCATTCTTTGATTTTCCGTCCCCATTTCGTATTTTCCTTAACAAGTCCCAATTGCATGGCAGATTTTGTGGTTTATCTTGGGGATGTCATCACGGCTAATAACATAATGGTGGCAAATGCAAGCTTGTATTGGGATCAAGCAATCTCTCCAACAAAAGACAGAGGAATACCATGGGCCAGTGTGTTTGGAAACCATGATGATGCACCATTTGAGTGGCCAATGGAGTGGTTTTCAGCAGCTGGAATCCCCCAATTTCGTTGCCCTGCCGGAAATTGCTCTCCCTCAGGTAAACTCAAAGTTGAAACATTGATGATAAAGTTGTGAAAAGCAGATAAAGCATAAATTGACAAGCCTTTTATTCACTTATTTCATCAGTTTAATGTTTTGCAGAGCAATAATATGACCGACTTGCTTTGAACTGATAGGTATTTTGATGGTTGTCTCTGTAATTTTGGACTTGGGTTTTCTTATGCCAAACCACCGTCTAGCATATTTTGCACTATCGTTTTTGGTAAACTTAAGTCAATATTTTGAATAGACGATTGTATTCCTTTTCGAATGTCTCAGCCATGAAAATTGTACATGATATTAATAGAAGAAATAGATTTTGTTCAAACCTGGGACGATCGTGGGCGTTGTTGCCTGATGTCTATTCATTAAGAAGGTACCTTCCAGACAAAATTGGAAGCATATGAAAGATTTTTGATACCTTACTCAATTTGCATACTGAATTTCCAGTTAAGTAGATACATTGTTTAAGTGCTCTTCTGGTCAAGTGTCCATTTAAAAAAGGTTAAATTTGAACGATCTTTTTTTTTTTCATTTTCGGTTAGAACTGCAGGTTCCTTTCCTGCCACAACCGTCTTAGATGTAAAATCTTCTAAATTAAGAACTGGTACTTGAAAAATAAGATGTGGAAATTTCATGTCCACATCCCTGAAGAGAAGTAAGATATACAATTTCAGGTGAAGAAGATTGTAGCTTCAGAGGAACACAGCGTTTGGAGTTGATGAAAAATGAGATCATGGATGACACTTTATGTTACTCTAAAACTGGCCCGAAGGAGCTTTGGCCAAGCGTATCCAACTATGTTCTTCAACTCGCATCGTCAAATGATACTCAATCACCAGTGGCACTCTTGTACTTTATGGACTCCGGTGGTGGTTCCTATCCAGAAGTTATATCAGGGACCCAAGTGGAATGGTTCCAAACTAAAACTCGTGAACTTAACCCTTATTCAAGGTACGCAGTAGCTGCTTAGCCAACCACCACGCCGAATTTATGTTCTTACCTTATCATCTGAACGTAAAATGGTTACTTCGGCTTGGTTTTTCGCTATGTATGTGGGTAAAAGCAACACCAAGAAAACCCTTCGAAACAATTAATGAAAATCATAAGAAAAGTGTTGACTAATTCTTCAAATGCATACATCACATAAAGATTATTGTTGACAATGCATGTAATAGCAACTTCTTCTCAATTATGTTTCCCAAAATAAAGATTTGTATAATCCTTCCTTCCGAGTATTATAGGAAAGCTAAGCGGATTACTTATCAGTGATATGTATGAAAAACTAAATTAGTAATTTTTCATCTCAAAAACCAGGAAGAAATCTTGTTTAAATAAATGGTCACGTTGTGAAAATGTTTTGAAAGCAATTGTCTCACTGAATTTTTTGCCTTAGATCCCAAAAAGGGTTGTGCAGTCTTTGAAGGGGGAGGGCAAAGAAAAAGAATCCTTGATTCCCCTGCTAATTTTTTTGTATTGCATCTTATTATCCATAAAGCAGCAGACAATAATAATGACTGACTGCCAACTTATATTTCCTTTATCCTATTGGTTGCCAAGAATAGGGAGAAACATAAAATTAGAATCGTACATTTGCTTTGTTTTGATCTAGGAAATGAAAAACTCAAACTTAAGTTTTGGTACTTTTAAGGCATATTCAGTTGAGTTTTTTGGTCGCTGCATATGCCATATAACCACACCACACAATGGCAAATGTGTAGATTCAACTTTCTTTTCATCGCTTTCTTAGCAACCAAATGGAGCAGTATTTTGCAGGGTTCCTGAGATAATCTTCTGGCACATACCAAGTAGAGCCTACAAGAAGGTGGCTCCAATGTTTCTGCCATTATCGTTCTGTGTGGGTTCCATTAACAAGGAGAATGTTGCTGCTCAAGAAGCCGAAATGGGCATTATGGAACTTCTTGAAAAGAGGCCTTCTGTCAAGGTGAGAAAACATACTGACTATAACTCCTATGCCCTTGTAGATGCATATGGTTTGATTTCGACAGTTGAAGTCAAACTGACGTGGTCTTGCTAAATGATCAACAACTTGGGATTTCTATGCATATTTCTATGTGCTTTAATTTTCTTACTTATATGAGTTGTCCTTGTCCCTATCATACTACTCTAGTAGGTCCATTTCAAATCCGAAAATTTCATTACTACAATTCACACCTGTGCAGAAAAATGTTGACTGTCATATATTTGTTTGCTGTATAATCCTCATATTCCCATGTATCACAGTATGTGTCCCATGGCTCTCATCTACCTAAACTGGGAAGTTGGCTCAGGTTGCAACTAAAGTTTGAAGTTGAAATCCTAGCATGGCTTAAGTGCGCATTGGGAGTATATATTTCGAGGCTTAGATTTAAGATGATAAAAAGTTTATGGAAACTGAATATGAGATTTCGAATTACCCCCACATGGTTAAATGTTCATAAAAAAAGGTCCTATTTGGTTGGCCTGACTGACAGTGTGGGGATATATAATTTATTGAATTAGTATGGGACGAGTAATCCCACTGGCTGCCACACACCCCCTCACTGTTTCGCATCCCACGTTTTGTGGGATTGGTTATTCAATACCTCCACCAAAAGCTGCACACCAACAATGCCAGTAATGCGATCCCATGAGATTCGTCATGAAAACCGTGCTCTTATCTGTGAATCAAACATAGCCTATGTGTCTGGGGTCTCATGGTTGTGGTCTGATTGATGGGTGAAATCAAAAGGGATCTTATGTGTTTGTTGTATTCATTTTTATGGTGGCAGGCAGTGTTTGTAGGCCACAACCATGGATTGGACTGGTGCTGCCCCAGAAAGAAGCTATGGCTTTGCTTTGCTAGGCACACTGGTTATGGTGGATATGGAAACTGGGCTAGAGGAGCTAGAATTTTGGAAATAACTCAGCAGCCCTTCTCTCTCAAGTCATGGATAAGGATGGAAGATGGTCACACCCACAGTGAAGTTATGTTGAGCTCTTAAAGTATTTATTTCTTTTATCCTTTTTTTGTGATCAATTTTCTTCCTATGAAAAGGGATACCCAAAAATAGAAAGAAGAAAGTTTACAAAAACAAACTCTCATGTACATTTTCGAACATAGATGTGTTTGGAATCAATCGATATGTTCCAAAATAATATGAACTACGCATGCATCGGACAGTTCTTGACACAATTTTGTACAGATATGTGCATGCGAGTTGTGTGCGTAGATGTAACTAAAAAAAAGGAAGAGGGCATTTGTGTCTGTGATTAATGATGGGGGGCCTAGAAATAAGCCATAAACAACTTACGATCTGTACACAAAACCTTTGTGAATATCACATTATTATCTACTTCATGCATGTTTTAGCATTGAGCGAACACAAACTATTCATGCACATCCAGACACAAATATGTCCTGAACCATCAGAGTACATAGAGCTCACATGATTATAGAGGACTTCACGTGCATTCGACAATTTCAGACACATTTGTATACAGATGTACAATAATGATTTGTGTTCCCAAATTTTTTCTTTAGCATTAGTAAGAGTTTGGATATTGTGATGGAGATATATTGGGAAGTAGAATTCTGCGTTTGAAATTTTTTGGATAAATTTGTTCTTTTCCTAAAGACAATCAGTATTATTGATGTTTAGAGATTTTTGGTAGAGATTTTTTTCAATTATTTTAGAATGACGAGAGGAATCGTAAAAATATAAAAACATGATCCAAAGTTAAAAAAATTTGAATAAGACGGCCATAAAAATATTAAAAATAGTAAAATATTTATTATTTTTTTGAATTCTTTGTCTTTAGTAAATTTTTTAGGATTTTTTATCATATTATTTTACTTTTGAAATTTCGTTTTTCAATATGATTAGTTAATTTAAAATATTTAAAACAAATTTATTGAAACTTTAAAAACTAATAAAAATATTGAAATAATATTAAAAAATTTGGTCCAAACACTAACAAGCATCGAGATAGGGAGAATATGAGGCAGTAATAGTCACTGAACACCTCAATTATAATGAATGATTAATTGAATTAACTATTTATCTTGATAAATAAAAGTAGAAAGTAAAAATTATAAACAAAATGATTTTTTTAAAATATAATTTTTATTATTTTCATGTCTTTATCATTGCTTTATTTGGAATTTTTAGTTTCAGTATTTTTTTTTGTTTTTTAGATTACTCTTATTGAAACGAATAAGGAAACGTAAAAAAATTAATAAATTATTTATAAAAAATTACAAAATATTAAAAATAACCAATAATTTTTAATAAAAATAATTTAATTGATACTCATCTTACTTAAATCGCGAATGAGCTTAAGAACATGCTAAAAGTACAATTACTTAATTCTCTCAACCACCATCATTGTAAAACGATAACCACAAACTGAAATTTCATACATAAGAAAAAAAGAACTCTTTTTGAAGGTGATTTTAAAATCATATTATTTTTAAGAAATTAAAATATATTTTAATATAATTCATTCTTCAATTAGCTCCTGAACATGGAGAAAGAAAACATGCACAATACAAAATGTAAAATATATACATTGCACCACAACTACACACATGACAACAAGAAATACAACACAAAGTACGGTACAATCCAAAACGAAGCCCTTCTTCCCCAAACCCCACACCCCATTTCCCCTCTTGTTGTGATGCCGCTGCCCCCCCACCCCTTGTTTCACACCCTCCACATCGTGCCATCGCACCACCAAATCGCCCGATGTCTTCTTCCCCCAACCCCCGCTCCTCGTCCACTAGTCAAGAGAGAGAGAGAGAGAGAGAAAGAGAGAGTTTCAGGACCACCACTCCACGGTCACAACTACACGGCGGCGACCACCACTTAGAGAGAGAGAGAGAGAGTTTCGGGACCACCACTCCACGGCCACAACTACACGGCGGCGACCACTACGTACTCACACACAGAGAGAGAGAGAGAGAGAGAGAGAGAGAGAGAGTGTTTGTGACCACCACTCCATGGCCACAACCACACGACGGCGACCACCACTCAGAGAGAGAGAGAGAGAAATCTTGTGGTGCGGTCGTGCGAAGGCGGTGGCGATTTGGTGGTGCGGTGGCGCGATCTAGGGGGGGTGGGGTTTGGGGAAGAAAAGTTTGTTTTGCACACTTTTAATTTTTTTTAACAACAATCCAAAACGACGAAAACAACATCGTTTTGGACTGTGTTATGTAATGTATTGTGGAAGTATGTTGTGCGTGTGTAGTATTCTCCTAAAAAATAGATGTTCTGACTGCGACTTGTGCATTTTGTTATAATTTTTAACTAAAAGATTATTTTAACTGCTTTACGATGCTATAGTGCAGTACTTTTGCGCCACGACCCCAATTCCTGCCAACCACACCATTTATATGATGATTATAGTTCATGCTTAGATCTCATTTACGGAAAGGTTTCCTCTTTTGCTTTGGTTCCCAAAAGTTTGTTTTTCTGAATATTTTGATTGAATTAAAGGTGGTAGGAGAGATTTAAAGAATCTAAGGAATGAAATACCTAAAGGAAGCACACCTTTTGATATGAATATTTAGTATTAGTTTTGGGAAGCACTATATCTATTCATTATGGTGTGTTTGTGCATGTAATTATAGCAACAGTGATGGCAAGCTATACAATGAGCATTTTCAATTACCAAAGTTTGTACATTTTTTAACAGAGTCTATTTTTGTTCATCCTCAATTGTGTGAGATTATTTTGAGATTTCACTTCGATGATTTTTAGCTTCTTTTTTACTTGCCAAACAAAATTGCAAAAGCTAAAAAGATGCCTTCAAACCAGCCTTTAGTTGGGCACAAACGCGGAACTCGTACTATGCATGTAAGAATATTTTTTTCTTGATAACCGAGGTATTCTGGTCGGCTTGAGATCAAATTGGAGCAAATTTTGAGTGAGTCTTCACCTAATGCTGACTAGTCATTGAGGCTCTGAAATTAACGACCGAGCAAATTTCTAGTGGCCTCAAGTATTGTCGCCGAGTTTCGATTTCGAGACGTTGGACTATGTAAGGAATTACGAAGGCTTTTTCTAAATTTTCTTCTATAAATAGAGATCCCGGTTCTTAATTTCATCTAATCCAAAAACAAAGAGCTAGCTATCATTGTAAGAGTGAGAAAAGAGAGAATGTGAGAATTATTTTAATAATATTAAGTTAATCCTGATCAGGATCAATTTATTTCTTTATAGTTCTTAAAGAAATTATCCTTTCTATATTGAGAAAAAGTATGTCTTTAGTAAAAGATGTGTTGATCTCAAGGCAGGCTGGGCCAAAACAACTCGTGGCATTCTGATAAGATCAACTGAAGATTCCAGAATACTTTTAGTTGCAATTTTATCTAGTCTTAATTAGTAGTTATTTAGAGTAAATAGTGAAATATATTTTTTCGTTTTTGCTCTTATTGTTATTGGGTAGATCAAAATTGTTCTAAAGTAATTAGTATTAATGTATTTTGAGGATAAATTAGGAACTTAAAATTTGACAGAATGGCAATTTAGGAGACACTAAACTTGTGCTCTCCCTTTATATATAAAATAGATAGATGGGCCATTTCTCTCTCTGTTTATATACACATATATATACTAGAAGCCAGAACACGCGCGATGCGTGTGCAAATTGACTGTCATCGGAGGGACAGATTAATTTTTTTGAAAGAGAGAGAGAGACATGGGAAGAAGTTGTGAGATAATTATGAGCAGTTACACAAATAATATTATTTTACTATTTTATTCCCGACAATTATATCATGGCCTATTATAAGTGAATGTAATTTATTTTTTGGTTGAGGACTTTTAAGGGAAAATGCTTTTGTGACAGAGTTTCATTTTCAAATTCAAACCAAAAAATAATAACCCTTTTGTATATAGAATCGATGAACATAAATACACATATATACTAAGTATATGTACCATGGATATACAATACTTTTTCATAACCAAAAAAATTAGAACTTATATAAAAACCTACATCAACACTAGTTTTCTTTCATCTCTGTTCAATTTCACGCCCAATGAGTACGATTTTAAAAAAATTTCCTCACGTTCAAACTCTCTCTTTTAATATAGTTTTGACACTTAATGTTAAATCATAGTTTGACGAGATTTTTTTCACTCCCATGCGTAATATGAATACCGTACTTTTTACACTAAACACGTGTATGACACAAGACACTTCATTCTTATTTAACAAACATAAACAATCACATCATGTATCTCTGTTTTAGTATAATTTATACATTTAATATCAAATTATAAATTGATTAAGAATTCATATATATATATATACATAGAGAGAGAGAGAGAGAGAGAGAGAGAGAGAGAGAGAGAGAGAGAGAGAGAGAGAGAGAGAGAGAGAGAGGATAGGCTAAGCACCAAGAGATAGAAATACCCGTTATTCCTGGATCTCGTTTGATTCTGGGCTATAATTAGTTGGGACATGGAAAGCCAATATTTAGTTGGACAACTAGGGAGCCGAAAGCTAAGCTAAAAGACATTCACAACTTCACATGGCTTATCAAAAAGTTTATTAGGGCCAATTTCCTGTGGGTCCTCCTATATTGTAATTTAATACAAAAAGTCTACGAACACATTTTTCGTGTATAGATTCAGATACAGATACGTTCAGAACCATTAAGTCCATATTGTTTCAGAGGGGTTTTCGTGCATCTAACGGTTTCAGACACATCTATATCCGAATCTGCACATGAAGAAGATTGTATTCATAGACTTGCTCAATTTAATTACAAGAAGTAGAATCCATGGGGAAGATCCAACAATTTCCCCCCAAGTGGAAGGTCTTTCTCAAATAGCTTGGCAGTTGTGAAAATGAGAGTTAGGGAGGAAAGAGTCCCCATGATGTATTAAAAGACTATGATAAGTCCCAATAAAAAGTACTTAAGATAAGCCACATTATTGAAGGACCAAATGTTTTGGAGGGCCTTCCCTCTCTACATCAGCTTTCGCTCTCACTTTTCTCCTTGAGCAAGGAGTATATTATTGAAGCAGGACCCAAATACCCCTTAGAATCAGTTGTAAAGGAGGAGATAACCCAGTTGGATTTCATCATTTGATGACTAGTTTCAATGGATTTCTGTGGGTTTAAAAGTAATAGAATGAGCACTTTTATGAATATTATGCTTCCAAGTCCATTTATCTGATCTTCTATTCAAAGAACACACTCAAGCTTTCATGGTATTCCTTATTATACTCAATGAATCACTTCACCTAGTTGTGTGGTGTCATTGCTTTACTTGATAAGATTATGAAGTATAAGAGCAAGTACACCCATCAATAGGAAAATAATATTGTCAAAATTATTTTATGACTTGCAACCTAAAAAAATAGCAATATTGTTTCATAGATTTGACATCATTTTGGGCACAATCCCAAATCTGAATTATTGGACTAAACTAATCTCATTCTTGGGTACAATTTTATTGACTTGGATGATGTGTCCGATTTGGCTAAGCCTAAATTGATGCCAAATTTTAGGCCAAAGATGATTTTTTGATTATTTGGCAGTAACTATGGCTTACGGGTGGACCGCAGCTTTGTCATGTATTTGTCAAATTTTGATTTTGATAAATAGCTAATCAAAGTATTCGGGTCAGCTTATTTACACATTGACTAATCTCTGGAGACCAATCTCAATTAAAGTCAAGACAAAATCCTATATAGATTGACTCATAAAAGTTTGATAATAAACCTTGTGAAAGAATAAATCCCTAAGTCGTAAGCCTTGACCACTAGGCCAACTCCTTGGGGTTGCTAATGGGTGAACTTTCTCTTTTATTTGATGCTCTGAACCGGCATTATTTTCTATTTTAGTTCAAAGCATCTGAAATTGTACATGATGTGGTAAGAGATTTTAAAACTTTTGGTAGGTAGAATAAGGACTATATAAGCTAAAGTGATTCAGACACCATGAGCAAGAAAAGTACTACTCTCTGTGTCTGTGTTTTCTCCCCCCCTTGTGATCATATATTCCTCAATCTTCCTTTCTGTTGTCCCAATGGGTATCTCAAATTGCTTATGTACCCATTGACACTTCAACTTTTTTCCTATATTTTCTGCAGATATGAGACATGGGTGATGTTTTCCTTTCACAATAAGATGTGTTTGAAGAATAAAAGACCCAGTTCCGTAAATTTGCAGTCTTATGAATTCTCCATGAGGAAGAAGAAGAGAAGCTGGTTTTGTTTGGTGAAAAGTCTCTTTGTTTCTGTGCCCAACTCAAAGGCTGAAAAGGTTGATTTGCCCTTTCTCAAATTCTTTCAATTTATATCATTATTAATCTTGTGGATATTAAGGATTCATATCATTTTTTCTGCTTTTGTAATTTCAGAAATCAAAGGGATGGACATGTGTTCTTGGAGGGGTAAAGCCTAATAAGTACTCAACAATTGCAGCACCACAAAGATTAATAAACCAAGCAAGGGAAGAACAGAGAAAGCAGGCAGTGGCTGTTGCCATCGCGACTGCGGCTGCAGCCCATGCTGCAGTGGCTGCCGCCAGGGCTGCAGCCGAGGTTGTCCAGCTCACTGGCATTCCTCAATCTCTTCAAGAGTATGAAAATAGGATTCGGAATTCTGCTGCTACTAAAATTCAAGCAGCTTATAGGGCTCATCTTGTGAGTTCCTCACATTAGTTCATCTACTTCTATAAACTGCAGAAAGTTTTATGTTAGGTGGTTGTTTTCATTAGCATCTTGTTTGGATATTGTTAATCTTCTGAATGGAATCAGAATATTGGTTGTTGAGTTTTGATACTGTGATTCAAACAGGCAAGGAAAGCACTGAAGGCCTTGAAGGGATTGGTCAAGCTTCAAGCGATGGTACGAGGCCGAATCGTGAGACGCAGAGTAATCACCAAGTTGAAGTGTTTTCCACCCGTATCAAAATCACAATCACAAGTTCCAGAAGTGAGAGTTCAGAATCAAAGATTTAAAGAAGATGAAAGGAAGCAGTTTCTTAGCCCAAAAGAGGAATTGGCAGAGAGAAACACAAAAGTAAGTGAGATTGTTTCAAATCATCATGTTTGTGAACAGGACCAATATTGCTTTTAGTTGACGTTAGCTCAAGCACCCTATTGGGAAAATGACTTTTTTTTTGTCAAAACACACTCACCAAAAAATTAAGTTCCATGTAAGACGCGCTCTAAAAGTATTGTCCCCTTTTGGTCCTGTCCAATGCCGGCTTTATGGTTGTGATCCATGTGCCCAAAAGACCCTAACTAGATGAAAGTGTCTTGTGCCGTCTTATATATATATATATCCTAAACATCTTCCATAATTGATGTGGAATTCCAACATCCTCACCTCGAGGCATGGACGAACTTGACTTTGATACTATGTAAGACACTTGACCCAACCTCCAGTTAAAAGTTTTGGATTTATGAAGTCTGATTCTATTTTGATTTTAACTTTGTTGTTTATTACGCGGATCAACATGCCCAGTTAGGTCGTAGGGGTCTAGGGGACAAGGCTCACGAAACCTAGACATGGGTATTACATTAGGAAAAGATGGGAAAATTGTTGATGTCCTAGGTTTCCATTATAGTTTGATTTCCCTCATAAATCCCTTGCGGAATCCACGATCCAAACACACCTTAAAATTTCAATTTTGAATATCTTGAAACAATCTAACATGAAGTGCTTTAGAATTTACTCTCCAATTCTCAACAAGTTTGGAAATATAAGAGAGTTTGCTATGAAGGGTTCTAAACATCATTCTTGTGTTTGATATCAGCAGCTTAGGTGCCAGAGCCAGAAGAATTGGGATTACAGATTGTTTCCAAAGGAGGACATAGAAAAAGCCTTATGGCCACAAAAGCAAGAGGCCATTGCCAAAAGGGAGTGCATGAAGAAGTACTCCTATTCCCATAGGGTATCCTCATTTCAATAGTTTTCATTGTTTTTTATTTTGGGTTTTTTCACACAAGAACATGTTGAGAAAATCGTCCAATCTAACGTACAGATACAAACGAAGAATAAATCAAGCAAAGATCATTAACAGAAAGAATGACATAAATTTGAAGTCCTGAACTGTTACGACAAAAGTCTGATAGTTGAATGATCAATTTGAGTAGTGCTTTGGAGTTGTAAAGTGAAATTTACTCATAATTCAGGTCCTATAATTTGTTTGTGACAAAGGAAGCTTTCCGTCACGTAGTTCTATCAGTTTCAGTAACATATCGATATCCGGTTATACCAGACAGTATTGATGTCTTTTTTCAGGAGCGAAGAAATGATCAAATGGTGGAAGCTGGAAAATGGAGCTACCAATTAGACCAAAGGGTGGAGTCAGAAGCATGGAGAAGAAGAGAACTAAAACCAACTGTTTGTTCAAATCCCATGTCCATTGGTATGTACGGAGCAACACAAATGATGAAACAGAGAAATTTACCTAAACAGGATTCACCAGTTGGAGATTTGAATACCCCATTCACACTCCCAAGGAGATCATTCTCTCATGCCAAACACAAGTCAATTGGGGATGAAACTTCCTTACCAAACTCTCCGATTTTTCCAACTTACTTGGCCGCGACTGAATCCACAAAGGCGAAAGAACGATCGATGAGCATGCCAAAGCAACGACACGGGTTCTTTGATACTTACGCGGGTCATAATTCCCCGTATAAACTCAGGCAATCTTCTTGGTCTTCTTTCAATGGTGAATTTATTGGCAAAAATGGTGGAGGGAAACCCATTAGTTCTGGGCATATTTCTCTTGGCATGAAAGGTTTTTACTGAGATTTTCGAGTTTTTTTTTTCTCCTGGTGACTTACTTTGTTTCTTTTGTTTTAGTGATTTTTTCTCTGGTTCTAACATGGTGAGAGAAATCATAATGATGAGTTATGATAATATGTATGAACTTGGCTACATGAGATTCAATTTGTATAGAATCTTTTGAGTTTGTGTGATATGCAGAGAAAGCTTTAAACTTTGTAATCTATATATTCCTGTAATGCATATGAAATGCAGCCAAAGCAGACGACAAAGGAAATATGGAAGTTTGTTGGGTAACAGGATATGTTGTGTATCAAAACGTCATTTTAACGTCCTAAAAACTGCTCAATTGTTTGGGCAATTTTTTAAGCACGAGGCGTACAAGTCCACAATGGAGATAGATGGAGAGGAGAATGTTGTAGGCTCACACTTCCGACTTGGGGAGCTCTAATGCAGCCCGCAATACAGGGCTACACTACATCTGTTTTTTAGGACGGCGAATATAATGTTGATGACACTCGTCTCCTCTTTAATGAATACTATTCTTACAATATACTATTTTTTTTTTGAGAATCTTTCGAATAATTTAAAATTGACAAAGAGAATCATCATGGAAGAATGAACCTGCACACATTGAAGAGTAACTCGCTGGATCAAATGACATCTCCTAAAATAAAATACAAAAAAAAAACTGTAAGTTGAAGTAAATAATTAAAATTTATTAGGTTACTATTCTAACGGATAATGTTAAAGAACCTAAAGTTATCAATAAATACAAGAATTTCTTTTGAGATTTAAAAAATACATTCACTTTTCCTTGAAAATAATTAATTTTTTTCCCCCTTCCGTTAACAACTGTCAAGAGTTGGATGATTTATTACGATGTGACAATGAGTAGTTAATTTTTTCTTTATCAACTAAAAAGAATTAAGTCCTCGCAACTTAATAAAAAAACTCTTGTGGATTAGGTTCATAGGTAAAACATTGAAAGTGTCAATACTATACATTATTCCTATTGCATAGTTTGTAATAACTCGAATTTTTAATAAAATCTAAAATTCATTTTTAAACAATATTTATTTCATAATTTAGCCTTTTCAATTATTTTTTCATGAATGGTTGTGATCGCATGTGCATGATAATTATGGTGGGTTACGTTACACCAGAACGAAGCTTCCCTTCTCTATCAGTTCAAATTCCAGCCGTGTAATCCCTGGAAATTGATGGAGTCTTCATGATGTTTGATGGCATTAATTGTGTACGGAATTCTTAGAAAAGAAAATTAGTTTTTCTTTTCTCGGATTCATGACTTATGATTCGTGTGAAATCTAGTATGTTTTGCCGGATAGATTTAAAAAATAATTAATTTTCGTAGAAAAATTAAAGATGCGAATTCTTTGCAAAACAGATGGAAAATGATTAAAAATAAAATTAAACATTCTTATATATTTTGATTTCCTTACCTTAAGTTTGGAGATTAGTTTCTCTTTTTTCCTTGAGGAATTTTTCTTCCTAATGAGGACAGATTCTACTATTATGTTTTTTCCTTAAGCTTTAATTACCTGTGGTTTTTTGGAAATGAAGCTTAATTACCCTTATCATGCAATGGAGTATTAATGATATGGTTCTATAAGGAGCCACATTCTTGTATAATTGGTCAAAATCAAAATTATCTTGAACCGTCAATTATATTTGACAGTAATGGACTAATTACTCACTACGCGCGCCCTCCCTCCATCTCAACACAACTATCAATCTCGCGTGATTGGCCATAGTTTTATGACGGTTGCTGATGTTTAATTTTCTAACGACTTTTTTACGATGACTAATTACTCACTACGCCCTCCCGCCACCCCAACGGAACTATCAATCTCGCGTGATTGGCCATAATTTTATGACCGTTGCAGACGTTTAATTTTCTAACGACTTTTTTACGATGACTAATTACTCACTACGCCCTCCCGCCATCTCAACGCAACTATCAATCTAGCACGATTGGTCATAATTTTATGACCGTTACTACGTTTAATTTTTTAATATTTTTTACACTGACTAATTACTTACTATGCCCTCTCACCACCTCAACTCAACTATCAATCTCGCACGACTAATTATGACTACTGCATACGTTTGCTTTTTTAACGACTATTTAAACTATTACATTCAGTCACCTTTCTCATTTATTTTCCTCCACGAACAACTAATAAAGCTATTTGTCCAAGAAAAATAAATTTTTGCTATCAATTTGATTCTATTGTGTTGCAGACGGTCACATTTATGTAATTTTCAAAACATATCTATAAGATTATGTTTTTAGAAATTACGTCTGATTATCTTTTTTTGTGTCTTTTTTCGTCACACTAATTGATTCGGAGTTAGTGACAATAATGAAGACAACAAAAACAGGCGGAAGAACAAAAAATTGCGAATAACAAAAACTATTTTCGAATTAAGAAGAACAATTTCATCTACAAAATAGTCTTTCTACAATTAGAAGAGAGTGTATACCAATTAAGAAAAATCAAATGCCTAAAATACGAATTACAAAATCTATTTTGCAAAATATTTTCTTCCCAACATTGCCTAATACTAGACATTAGATTCATATTTAGGTGTGTGTGTGTGCAATCAAAACATAAAATATTTATAATTAGACTAATTTTATATTTTAATAAAATAAAATAATTTTGATTGTAAAATTTCAACCGAAGTCTCCTCCCATTAAAAAAAAATTATTACATAGAAATAATATCCGCCAAATCATCATAAATTTCATGATGATTTTGTGAAATTTTATAGACATTAGAAAAGGTGTTTTAGGTATTTAGAAACTTACCACATAACCATAAATCATCCAACTCTTGATGGTAGGTAGCAGAAGGGGGCAAACAATCAATTAGTTTTTAAAATAGAAGGGGTTATTGTATTGTTTAAAACCGTAGAGGGGGTCCTTGTATGTACTAGTAATCTCAGGGGAGGTAAGTGTATTTTATCCAATATAAAAAATACAAAAGAAAAACAGTATTCGAATATTTAAAGGAGGCATCAGTCGACTTGTATGTACGGAGAGAACCTCCTTGCTTTCTTGAACCCTACGAAGAAGTATCTTGTCTCTTGTCTCTCTCCCTCCCCCTCCCCCTCCCCCTCCCTCCCTCTCCCTCTCACTTTCTCTCTCTTCCGCTCCCTCTCCCTCCCTCTCCCTCTCCCTCTCCCTCTCCCTCTCCCTCTCCTCCCCAATGTACAAATCCGAGCTACAAATTTTGTGCCAACGGAATTCGTGGAGCTTACCGGAGTACTCCACCACTAAATGCGGGTTCGATCACAGCCCTGGCTTCTCTTCTACCGTCACCGTGAATGGCGTCCCTTTCAACACCACTGATGGGAGCAGAACAGCCAAAGAAGCTCAGAACAAAGTGGCTAAGATTGCCTTTGACCACTTCTCCTCCCCTAACTCCTACATGAACTTTCCACAACCCTCCCTTGTTGCAGCTTTCGCGAGTGCCCCTGTGGCAACATCATCTTCTGGTATAGAAAATAATTAGTGGGTTTGTGTTTCTCTTTTCTATTTCTTGTAACTATTTGTGTGAAATATTCATCAATATAGATTGTGCAGTAATCTTGTTAGACATCTGATCTCCACTAAAAAGCCTAAAACATCCGGACTTTTTTTCTTACCCAGATAAGGGGTGACTTTTTTTCCTCACAAATTTCAAGGCCATTTTGTGGCTTTCAAATTTTCCGCTAGGCCATTGGTATTTTTTACTCAAATTTTTATTTTACGCGAAATTTTCCTTATTGGAGTGCTTATATCTAATGAAATTTTTACGCAAATGTTTGCTCGATTTAGTAAAATTAGAGTGAAGGGCTGGAGATGATCTTATGTTCAAAAGGCTTGATCGGCTGGATTAATGGTGAGGGGATATCTATTACCATGGAATGCACACAGACTAGTAGTGTGGGGATCAGGAAAACCCTCTCAAAATAGGATTTGTTGTCCCACGGATATGTAATCCATTTCCTCATGATTACATCCAAATGCGGGAAAAGGGTTTCCTATGGAAATTATGATCCAATCCCATGCCATATGTGGGCTATCACATGGGTTTGAATTTTTTGATGTGGATAAGATGAAAAGAGTAGACTGAAAAATCCTAAAGTTATGTTGTGTATGTGTGTATAGTGCCATCAATTTCTGCTTTCTACGTGTTGCCAGTGAAAATGTTTTCTGTTTCTATAATAAGTAGAGAGAGCAAAAGAACTAATTTGGAAGAAAAGTTGATGCGTTCGTCTAGTTTCAAAAAATTTCTTGTCATATTTTATCCTTTGAGAATAAAGTGGGACTGTTGTATATCTTGATCTTCGGATTGATGTCCATTCTTCTGGTTCTGGTGGTATCCCTGCATTGAATGCTAACATTAACAGTTTGCATATCCTATAATGTTGAGCGGTTGATTCACAGGTTGTTTGTGGCGATTTCAGCATATTTGAAGCCTTATTTGCATTTTATTATCTTTATTTATTCTCTCGGTTGTGAATTGGAATTAAGATTTCAGAAGCTTGCAAATCATATAGCCTAATTGTGGAAGCCTCGAAGGAGCAGAATTTATCATCTCTCATTTTCTCGTGGATTCTGTTGTGTCTTTTTTTTGGTAAATTAACTTTCATTAAAGCAATCAAACTGGCATAGCGCTAACAAACAATCCAAGCCAGGAGTTAATGTAGCCTAACTAACAGAAGAATGCAACAAGAAGCAAAGGTGCATATGAAACAAAGAACCGGACATCTGAGAACCCAACATTTTGGAGGGCACTCACCATTCACTTGCTAGGAGCCTATTGCCATCAGACATCTTCTTTTCCATCCAAGAGCAAATGCAAGCTCTAATCTCTACTTCAATCCGAAGGATCAAGGCAGGGAATCTAGACCAGACCCCATCATTTGTGTAGGCCTGGAAAAATAATACAGGAAATATTCCAGGCTCAGCATGTAGCCTGATTCTTAGCTGTTTTTCTAACAGGCCTCCAGGAGCTATATAGGAACTTAGATCAGACTCAACCTTATTGATCACAAAGCCAACTTCTTTTTTCTATTTATGGAAAATCCGCTTGTTTCTGTGTCCCCGAGTATGATATAGAGCTGCTACTAGGCACAGCTTATACAGTGTATGATGCATACTTGACCCACCCTTGAATTGCCTAGTCCAATCTACTTCTTGAGCCAAAATGCTAAATACTCTATGCACCTCATATTTCCTCTTCAGGAACCCCCATAACTGAGTAGAAAAGAAAAGGTGGTCATGAATTTCATTTCCATTCCCACACAGAACATAGGATATGTCATTTAGAGCAGCCCAATTCTGTATTCTATCTTTGGTAGCAATTCTACCTAGAACAGGAATCCATTGAGTATGGCCCACCTATGCACATGGCGTTTGAACCAGATCACCATACTCCAGGAGGCCTCAGGGATAGGAGAAAAAGCATTGCAAGTTGATTGAATCTGAGGACTTTCCTGAGCAACACTAGGAAGCAAAGTGCATGGAGTGTTTTCTATGATCCTAGGCCAGTGACAGCATTCCTTCTCCTAGGCCAGTGCCATCTGTAGTTTATGGTGTCTGAAGATACTCCCTGGAGAGATCTTCTCATCTGAAGGTAGTTCTATTCCCAAATCTATTGAAGAGAGGGCCTAAAGGATGCCAGATTGCCAGTTATCCAGCCATAGATGAGTATTAGCATTTGATTCTCTTGAGTTATGGTATTGTTGATCAAACGTGTAGGATGATATGGTACTCTCTTATAATGTGTGCTTTATTATATTTTTTGCTGTGTTATTATTTGACTCGAGGGTTTATTGAATTACCATCACTATGCTCTTTCTTGTCGTTTGTACAGAAAAGGGGATGACATTAATGCATCTATCATGGTAAACCATAACCATTCATTACCTTCGCTTAATTTTTTGTCTTTTTGTCTCTTAATTTAGTAGGTTTTCCAGCTTCTATCCAAAATTTGGATGTTGGACCTTCAGGTGGAGGGATATCACTGCCAACCATGACAGAGACAATACAAACTCTTCAGATGAATGAAACTCAAGTTGGAGTCAAAGATGATAAGAAGTTTATAGGTCAGAAGAAATTGATTTATTACCGCCAGTGTCTGCTTATCAAGTAATTTGGATAACTATTTTTCTCATGGCAGTGCTGCACTGTTCTTACATTTGTAAGGGACTGTTACAATACTTGGGGTAACACATTGCACGCGACTTAATACTTTTCAACAAGTGGCTTACCTCGAGCCACATTAATGTGATTGAGTAAAAGTGGAAGAGTATGTTTAAGCTTATTTCTTCCTTTGGAAATGTTTGTTTCATAGTTATGGAAGGAGCGCCTAGGCGCGAGGCGCAGGCTAGGTGCTTCGGAGAGTGCTAGGCGAGGCGCCTTAAATGAAGCGCACGCTTTGTGGCCCTAGGCGGTTGAGGCGCAATAGGTGCGAGGCACAAAAAGCCCACACTTTGTTAACATTAATGAAAATATGGGTATTTAACCTAATTTTCCATCTCTTCATTTCTTTCATCCACCTCTCTCTCTCTCTCTCTCTCTCTTTGCCTGATTGGCTGATCTCTCTTTCTTGGATCGACTGACCATGGGTCTCTCTCTCTCTCTCTCTCTCTCTCTCTCTGATCGACTGACCGATGTATGTTCTTCCTGCCTCCTTCGCGCAAACAGATCGAATATATGTATATTTATACTCGAGCAGATGTGGTACAATATATTGAGTCCAATAGGCATGGTATCTTTTCTGGTATAAACAGTATATATGATACAAGGACGTGTATAAATCTATATATATTGTATACCGAGTAACTGATACACCTTACATATATATATATATATATATATATATATATATATATACACACACTATGTGCACTGATACAATTTTTCGACTATATGTGTATCCATATAAACAGTATATCCATATCAACACTGTATATTTATCCATTACTGTTTATATATATAGTGATACAAGTTACAATACAGCCTTTCATAACCATGCTATGTAGAGTGATATATGTGTATATACAGTGATATATATGTGTGTGTGTGTACAGTGATATATATGTGTATATACACATATACACATAGGTGCGCCTCACTTGAATAAAGCCTGGGCCTCGCGCCTAGGCTTCAAGAGACTTTTGTGTCTCGGTGCGCCTAACGCCTTAAATAACTATGGTTTGTTTGTTGTTGGTTGACATGTGTTGAGTACTTGAGTTTAAATGGATCAAGGTCTGTTAGAGTTGGAGTTATTGTTTTGTTGTGTTAGATGTGTCCTATTATTTTTGTGTTAGCCTTGCCTCTGTATTACTCCTATTTAAGTAGTTTAATGTGTAGGAATATAAAAACAACCTGTCAATTAGCGAACCTGCTAGAGAGGCTTTATGGGATGTAGGGGAGGAGGACAGGGGAGGACTTGTTCGGGTGGAGTCCTGCTTCTTGGGGTACTTTGTGCTGAAGTTGTAATATTATGCGGTATGCAGTTGTAAAATTCCATACTCCCTTGGAAATCAATTAAGGGTCACAAGGCAGCGCCCAAGGTTGCATTTATTTGTAGGGTATGCTTTGCACTGTAAGATTCTCAGTATTGGTTGTCTAATTCAAAGATGGAGAACCATGGTTAATAAATCTGTGTTGTTTGTGCAAGCAGAGTGGTGAGCCCATGCCTCATCTTATTTGTTGCTAGATGGCTTGGGACTTGTATCATCTTGTAGTTTTTGGTGGCTTAGGCTTTTCTAGAGGAAGTGGCAGAATTTATCAGTGTTGGAGAGAGATGAGAGTGTGGAAGAGAAGGAAACTTGACATTTGATTCTGTTGTGCTTGATGTGAATCATGGCAGAAGAGGAATCGACATCATTTTTATGGTTTGGACTGTCTGTTGTATAGAGTTAGATTAAGAGCCTTTTTTTTTGGTAGCTTGTATATAGTTGGGGATCTAGGGAAAGTAATTCTTCTCTTGACCAATGTCTTGACGTGATAGATCTATTGCATATACATGGGAGTGTACAGGGACCTTTTGTTGCTGGCCTTTTTTTTGTTTCTATAAGGGTGTCATTCCCTTGAGGTCTTTTTAATATCACGTCTTACGTATCAAAAGTAAGGGGTCTCGTTATTTTACATCTGGTGAATCGGCTTGAGTTTTTTGAATAGTGGGGTAACTCTTATGCAAAAAGAAAAATGGACTAACCTGTCTAACACGGGTTGGTTTGGTTTGGATTGTTTTGTTTCCAAATCTTGGTTGGTTATGTTTTGAATCCAAAATAGACAGAAATTGGACAAGGTATTTTGTCCTAGACTTGACTTTAAACCGATCTGAAGTTATCCAAACCACCTGTAATTTGTTGTCAAATTTTAAAGTTGGTTCTTTTAGAATTCTCATCTCAATACAATGGCCGGCAGAGGCATGCTTTCACCCTTTAATGCTGTCTATTTACGTAGATGGTTAATGCTAAATCAGTTGACCACTTTGAATGGAAAGGTAATGTAGAAGATGATAAAAAAATTGGTAATATTGTCCACATTGACAATTTGGATAGGATAGGCAAACATAGACTAGTAATCCACTGGTGAGGTGCTGAAATATGTTATATCTAACACTGACCTATATTTTTTTTTTCCCATGGCATGGTACTTTGTTCAACAATTTTTGCCTTTCAGATATGCGGCATTTGTACAAAAATCGACTGCAAAGTTATGCTCAAAAGAGAAGTCTCCAACTGCCTGAGTATTCTAGTGAACGTGAAGGCCCTCCGCATGCGAGTCGCTTCAAGTCTAAGGTTACAGTTGATGGGACAACGTATGAGAGTCCTCAATTTTTCCCGACAATAAAAGAAGCCGAACATGCAGCTGCTAAAGTTGCATTGGAATCATTGTCGGTCAATGAAGTTCAGGAGGCTAGTCTTTGAACAATCTCTCACTGAATATTCCTTGTTTCTTTATGCCTGGGTCACTTAACCTTTTTTTGCTATTGTCCATATCTGATTTGTTTGTCAAAATGTCAGAATGATTCTGGTCTCTACAAGAATCTCTTGCAAGAATTGGCACAGAAAGAAGGTTTAGGTGTTCCAAAGTATGAGACGAATAACTCTGGTCCACCTCACAAGCCAACTTTTGTCTCAACCGTTGAAATCGGCGGACAATCTTTTGGAGGTCAAGCAGCAAAGAGCAAAAAGCAAGCAGAGCTAAATGCAGCCAAGGTTGCTTACACTGGCATTAAAGAACGCAAAGAGCACGTTGCCTCAGGTATGTGTTTCAAGTTTTCTATTGCTCAAAACTCAGAAGGAAAGCCTATTTAAATTGATTTTTGGTGGTAACCAATGACTTGAAGTGGACCTCTTGATGACAATGACCTTTGTGTTTAGATTGAGTATTCTCTCATGCATGTGGTGTCGTTGAGCTTTAGCTCTGTGTGTTTGTCATATAGTCATCAAATAGTTCGTGGTGTTAATTCATTTATCTCATCTCATAATTGCAAGACCCTGCTTTGATTGCTGAGAAGTTAGTTTCCCAGCTCCAACCCTATGTCTTCCCATTGCAGGCACGGACGTCTTCCATGAAGAATTAGTGTCGGTTCACTTCGAATTTGTATTTTTTAACTGCTCTAATTAATTTGGTGCTCAAAATTAAGTTGATTTACATCTTTCAGTTGTTTTTTAATGTTGTAAGTTTGATGGAATTGTGTTTTTTGGGCATTAGACACCTCTTGTGAGGTAACCAACAGTATCCGACACGAATGTGGATGCGCAATTAAACTTAGGAAGATACATTTTCTGCAAATTTGATTGTGTTCTGCAGTATGTTTTTTTTATGGCTAACATGGCCTTTTCTCGCAGAGGATACCATAACTCTCTTGAATCCATGCGTTGTTTCATAAGTTGCTCTCTGCATCCTTCTATGGTCTACATTCTTTGGTGAATATATGCTGAAGATAGCTAAGTAGTTCCTCACATTAAGCACATTTCCCCCAATCATACTACCCTGCATTATATGTAGGGCTAATGTTGGATAGCCGATCTACTTTTTTCTTATCTTTAAGCTATAACCATCGATGTATATTCTTCATTTATTTTTGCCTCTCAGTACAACTCAAAGCAAGTAGCATTTCTCAAGCTTAGGTTAGAAGTGGTGGTTTTTTCTTGGTGTTTATGGTCACAGTCACATGTCAATTTGTGTCTGAAATATTTGATTGGCATGGTAGTATGCTGGATAATTTGTTGCAGTACAGAAAGTAATTGAAGAAAGTTAGATGGTTGTATTTGTGTTTGTATCTCTTAAGGGTTCCACAATGTGCATGAGCATGTGGTGTTATGTTAGTGTGGTGTGAGAAGTTATTGTCTTTGTACATGATATACTAATAAAGAGAAGGACATTCACCTTCTTTAAATTTATGGTGTTAACCTGTGGTAGGATGAGAAAATAAAATCTTGGTGTGGTTGTTATCAATTTCAAAACCGTTTGGGTTATGTTTGATTGCATGACTAAAATTGATGGGATAAGGATTCTTAGTCCCAGGACCCAATCATAATGTAAAATTCAGCTTCAAATGAATATCTACCTTCGTTTGGTTCGGAATGTTATATGAGAGATAAAATGGGAGGCTCACAATCGTGAAGTGCTTTACTATTGGAATAGACTAGCCAATGGCCCAATACCATGGGATGAGAATAATCCGTCGTAGAGCGATGCCGTCATATAAGTTGCAGGTGAAGGTCATCATTTCAAATTTGATGAGCACTGGCCCCTTTTTTCTAGAACTTCGGTCATAGTATGTATTTTTGAACAGAGAATAGGGATTTATAAATTTCAAATAAAATATTAACCAACTGGGCTCATTAGTTTTTATTTCACTTATGCATGTATGTTTTTTGTAATGGGCCTAATTTGCGCGTTCGTGCGCAGCCAACTGGCTTGTGTTGGACAAAAAGGAGGACAGACAATTGCCTATAAAATGGTTAACATGGTTGTTATATCAGCTCTGGAGTTCTGCATCAGGACATGGTCTAGATTTGCATGGTGCATAGTTGTAAAAGGCGCGCCTAGGCGCGCGCCTAGGCTCGAGGCGCACCGAGGCGCACCCCTTGCGCCTGATATGGTCCGAGGCGAGGCGATTGAAGAAGGCGCGCGCTTTAGGAGCCTCGGCGCAAAAGGCGCGAGGCGCCCCAGGCGCGGGAGGCGCGCGCCTGTTTGAATTTAAGGTTTTTGGGTATAAATTTGTGCGTCTCTCTCTCTGCCTCTGCGCGGCTCTCCCTCTCTCTCCCTCTCCCGGACGGCGACTCTCTCTCTCTCTCTCCCGGACCTGCGCGACTCTCTCTCTCTCTCCCGGACCTGCGCGTCTCTCTCTCCCGATCTGGTCTGGTGGCGGCAGGTCTGGTCCGAATCTCTCTCTCCCGATCTGGTCCGAATCTCTCTCTCTCTGTACGTAATACGTATATATCAGTATATATATTAGTATATATATCAGTATATAATCAGTATATATATACTAGTATGTACTGATATCTATTATATATAAGTATGTACTGATATCTATTATAATCAGTATATCTAATGTATAATACTAATCATATCTAATGTATCAGTATGTACTATGTATAATACTAATCATATCTAATGGATTCTATATATATATATATCAGTATATACATATCTAATGGATTCTATATATATATATCAGTATGTACATTGTAGTGATATCTATTATATACATTAGATATACATTAGTATATACATTGTTTTTTTTTTCTTCACTAGGTGCGCCTCGCTTCAATAAAGCCCGCGCCTCGCCTTGCGCCTCGCGCCTAGGCTCCAGAAGCCCTTTGCGCCTCGGTGCGCCTTTCGCCTTTAATAACTATGGCATGGTGGGAACATATTTTATTGAAGCATATGGCTGTTCATGTGCTGATGTTGCACCATTTTGGTTCAGGTAGAGCAAGTGCGATCCCTAACGTTCTTAGTTCTGTCTGCCAAATAAAGGAAGCTTTGGATGCCTCGTCTTCCATCTTGCTGTCAGTCATCAATGGTAATTTGCAACAGAGCACTGGACCAAAAGCCAACCTCGTAAAAGAGCAGAACGAGGAAGATATGGTTGATGTTTTCACTGGTGATTTGCAACATAGTGCTGGACCAAAAGCAAATCTTGTAGTTCATGAAGAGCAGGACGACAAATATAAAGGTGACTTTTCTCCATGCTTTCAACCCTATTTGCTCTCTCATTTCCCATAGAAGAAGCACTGTTAGTTTCTGCTTGCCATGTTCTCAGAATTGTTTGAGGCATTGCACACCAAATTCTTTTGATTGTCCAAGCTCATGTAGAAACCTTAATCCAGATATACATGATTGAACAGTTGAAACTATCTAGGTAAATTCCGACTGATGGGTATTTTTGATGGGTATGACTTATGGTGTCAATGCTTAAACCCAACTTTTCAACTTCCTCAAACGGGCTGGCTGTCGATGAACTTGGGACTCTGCTCACGTTCAGGTCTTGAATCTAATTGTGTTCGCTGGTAACTGATAATGAATGAGCTATACCGTCATTTACTACGTTTAGGTAATTTTGGATGAAAAGAAAGATCTTGATAGAAGTGGACATCAAGTGCTTCAGTTAAGATTTTTTCTGTCTCAAGTATCTATGTATGCTCCGAAGTGCATTCCGATACGTAAAACAGCTTAAAAGATGAGGAGAGAGAGAGGCTGGGGGAGGGAGGAGGCAGCAGGGGGTGGGAGGAGGCGGCTGCCTCCCCCCCAAAAGCAAACCCTAAAGTTTGAAACTAGTGAGAGGTGAGAGCAAAAAAGCTAGAGAGATAAGTTTGCCCCCTTTTTGGTTAGGGTTTGGTCCCTTGGTCACACACGAACCATCATCCCAATCTCGTCATATTTCATAAGCAGAGTTTGTTATAGGTTTTCTTTCAAGTGTAATGCACAATGTTACATGGACTCAGTTATGGGTGTCAGGCGTGGGTACATGCTTAAGTGCGACTGAATAATGTATTTCTGTCTCAATGATCCGGGAATAGGCCAAACTATTCAAATTTCTTGGGATGTTTTTTATTTAAATTCTCTTGGCACAAAGTGCCATGGGGTATTTCATACATAGTACGAGAGTACCGTTCACATAGGGTAAAGTCGAATAAAAAATGCCCTTGCTATGTGAATGTCCCAACTAAATTTGTCGGAATTGTGCCATAACTATGCTTGACTTATATCTATGCTTTTCATTTCTCAGCTGGACACGAAGAAAAGTTCTCATCCAGCATGACCACCCCAAATGCTGAAGTCAACAATCACCATCCCCCTCCCCTGCATCCATACACCGATGTGAATGCGAAGAGACACAGATGCTCCAGTTCTGCTGATATCGTATCCGCCCATTTGCAGGAGCCATTTCTTGCTAACTGTTCCTTGCCTGATAATAGGGTCTCTTCACCTTCGGTGCATTCAGCGAGCTCAACTTATTTGACTTCCAACTCCCACAATGAGACACTACTTGGAGCAGCAACTGGTATGAATCCCTTGTCTCGTGAGAAAATTGTTGTTTACCCTCGCGTGCAAAACATGAATTTTCCCGATGGTGCTACTGTGTTGCCCTATCGCGATGACAAGTGGGTGGCTGTGAAGATGAATACCAGTCAGTAAGATATAGGTACACTGTAAACCATCTCTTTCCTTTTGTCTGTCTTGTTTTAGGATTTGGAAAGTTTAGATGGTGTTTGGAACATCTATGAACAAATGCTTTTATGGATTAATAAATTAAGCAGACTGGATCTTTCCTTAGTTGTGCACTACATTTAAAGTGTTGATATCAAATTAGAAGAATGTTATGTGCACAGATTTCGATACTGATTTGTTCGAGAATCGAGATTGTATGATGCACACGAGACTCATTATTTTGTAGACTCTGTTTGCGCTGGACAGTTCTGGACACACATTTATCTATGCATGAAATAGGTGTAGACTCTCTTAAAATTATCATCAATGCATCTACAAAGTACTTCGAAGATTGTTTCGTTTTCTCTTGTAATTATAAGAACATCTTCGTCCTTAATCTTTTTTACTCAAAACTTTCTAAAACCTACTTTCGTTCTTGACTTAGATTTATATCAAATTGAGTTTTAGTTTAATTCACTTGAAGAGACTAAAGTTTTTTATTCTAATTTTACAAGCCATTTTTTCCCCTCAATTTTATAACTGTACTATTTATGAAGTTTTTACTTAAATTTGTGTTTACCCATTGGAGAGATTCGTATCAAACGAAGCTTAAATGTTAGAGATGGTCTAAAGGAGTGATTTGGGGGCAGCATGTGTTCTGCATTAAAATAACGTCGCAAAACACTATTTAGACAGTTGAAGTAGTGTTCGGATAATATTACAACACAAGCTGAATCCCCCTTCAAGTTAGTGTTACCTTTTTTGGGCTCAGTTTTTTTTTTTTTTTTCTTTCCAGACCCTTATCAAATTAGTATTAATTTTTTAGATTATCATTCCTATTCATGTAAAAAGGTAAAAAATTACGAAGAAAAGTCTCAAAAAATTCATCAAAGATTAAAAAAACCTGGAAAAATGTAATGTTTTATCATATAGATTTGTCATATCTAAAATCTTTTAATTTCGATCCATATTTTTATATTTTATATTTTTTTTGTCGAGTAAGAAAATATAAAAAATGATGAAAGACTACTCAAAAAATTACGAATATTAAATAACACTAACTGTCTTTAACAACAAACAATTTAATTCAAAGGAGATCAAAATTAATTTTTCTTAACGACAGTGAGTTTTACTCGTATTTAGTATTTTGCATATAGTTTTTGTTAAATTTTTTTAGAATTTAATTATTTGTCTCGACGAGAGAAATAAAAATTACAAAAGTTGGAAAAAAGAACTAGATAAAATGACCTTAAAGATATTAAAAAAAATTATTTTCAAATGTTTTCGTCCTTGAAGAAGTTTTTGGTCATTATTTTTGAAATTTTAAATTCTGCCGTCAAAACGAATAATTAATGAATTTTTTTTCAAACAAATCTGATTTTTTTTTTTTTTTATAAAAAAATCAAAAGACACTGATAATAATACCGAATGATTTTGTCTAAATACACCCTAAATCTTGCAGGGACATGAACTGGGTTTATGCAGGAAACTAGAAATTAAACAAGGAAAACCACTTTATTATAACAAAAAGCAATTATAAATATATATAAGAGAGGAAATTTATTTCCCTTTTTGAATGGTTGATGTTGGAATTTGGGTTGGATCCGCTCCGGTACCATACGAGACCGTCCATGCGGGCATGATTCGGTGACCTATGGAGATTTGAATTTTATGCATTCGGAATACTCCTCTATTTAATTTCTATATAGATACGCATAAAATTATACGATAAAAGTCTATCTGTATCATTATAAAACGATATAAGCTTTTGCACCGTGACAAATCTTTTACTCATAACGAAGAAATTTAATTTTTCCGAGAAAAACAAAAAATAATTCAAAGAAAAGTAGGCCAAATGAGACATAAATGCAATATGACAAAAAAAAATAAGAAAAAAAAATTAAGTAATTACAACATGCCTTGATCTTGGTGGACATTTTTCCCTTGAGTCTTTTTCTTAAATTTTCAATACAAACCCCTAAAAATTTGAATTTCCCTACAGTTAATTTCAAAAATTTCAAGAGAATAATTTCTTGGTCCGAAGAATATCAAATGTACACGAATAAGTTGATTCCATATGCAATCTTAAACCTACGTATGCATATCCAAAGCTGATACTTATAAGTTTTGGAAAGATTAATGGGAGAACAATCCTCTCCTAGTCTGGAGATCCAATGTAGGCCACAACCACGGTTATGTCGTCAATTTTGCCACCCATGAATTGATGTCCGGCTTCTTGTGCAGCTTTGGTAAAAGGAGTTATAGCGTACTTGTTCATGGAATTAGTAAGAGCAAACTCGGCAATACTGCAAGCTAATTCTGCAGGAAAGTTGCCAACGACGACTCCTCTGTTCACCAACTCCTCTATTTCGAATTCATAGAGGTTATCAAATAGTCCATCACTTCCTGCTACCACTATGTCTCCTGGTTCAACACAAACTCTAAGCTCCTGTAAGGAAAAAAAGGAAGAAAACATATCAATGTTCCATTCAGTAAATATGCATTTACTCCAAATTCAGATGAGTGGAGTATTTGAATGGTTTCCATAGGCCTGATCTACTTTAAGGCTTTTGTTTGGTTCCCGAAACTATTTTTCCTATACAAATGATGTGATACTTCAAATGTCAAATGTTAAAATCAACAAAAATGTGTTTGAGACAATGGCAGTGTTACAAACCTCAGCCATACTTGGATTATCCCTGCAATTCCCCAGCTGAAGTGGACTGTTAAATCTACGATGTTGCACCGGTGATTTATACACAATTTTCCAGCTTCGTATCACCACGAATCCACTATCTCCAATGTTTACCGCGTGTAAAATCTGCTCAAAATTTGAACCACCATATGAATACCCATTGGATATATCAAAATCGAATCAATTCAACAACCAAAAAAAAAAGAAAAACAAGAGAGAAAAAATGAGATACATTGCCAGTGAGTGTCAAAATGCAAGCTGTTGATGATCCTTGGGCCTCAGTATTTAGGAAAGCTTCATTTAGCACTGCCATTGGATCAACAGCTCCCTTAGGCTGATCTTCAATTGCACATACAGAATTGTCCATCAGTTCCCTTGCGTATTCACCGGCGTCCACACCCCGTCTTGCCCATCCACCGACACCATCTGCTACTCCAAAGGTCTGTTTGTCCGCACAAATGAAGTGAGAATCTTCCCCTAGTGGTTTCAACTCATTGTACTTTGGGATATAGTATGATCCAACAGCCATTTTTAGGCATGGTTTATTGGAGATGAAGCTGCAGAATAATATACATAACAGAAATCAGTACATCAAGCAATTCACATCTCCGAAAAACATCAATTGGTATGAAACTTAGATATTTCAACATTCACATTCAACTGTGAAATACCGATCAATGGCAATACATGCATGTATATATACATGCATGTGTAGACATATTAACATATCTACGTTACCTTTACATTGCATTAATTTAGGACACATCTAATATCCTATTGACTTGTGGATCAGAAAATACCAATACGTATGAGCCGATTGAAATGTTTCTATACAATATTTTAATTTTATGACTTCCCTTACTGGCTTAGTTTCTCTTCATCCTTCATGCAATACAAACAGACATTCATGTGGGAATATATACATATATAACCATCTAAACAGAGGATCATTGTGTCACACAGATTTAAAATTTGAAGCGTAAAACAGAGGAACACAACATAACTACAAAGATAGAAGCCAAATATCCATACATACACGTCTATGATGTATATGTATATATAGATGTAAATTTGAAGTTTAAAGAGAAAAAAAAAGTAACCTTTTGGGAAGAGAGCATCCATATGGGGAAATCTCAGAGAGTTTGACAAGCCGACGCCTTTTCTTTGGAATGATCATCCTAGTTCAAAATCAAATCTTATAGAAAATAAGAGACGGCGTTTTAGGGGTGAGAATTACAGAAAACTGAAAAGAACCCAAAGGAGAAAACTGAAGGAGACGGCGAGGGAGATAATGGAAGCTGTGGAATAGGAATGGGGGTTAAATTTGTAAAACGATATTTAGGGTTTATCTGATATATATAAGGTGATTATGGGAATGGTGTTGCGTGATTACAAAGGAAGGTTATCAGAAGAAGTGGAGTAGGATTTGGAAATTGAAGTAGGATTTGGGAAGTGTTTGTATATATCTATCTACCGACCGTTACGGGATATGTCTATCTGGATCAGCTGTCATTCATTCATACGCGTAACTGGATAACTACCATTTGTCCACTCCTAATTATGATTATATTATATGCATACACCACATATATATACATATACATCTATATATTTACCATTTATCCATGCAGCTATTCTTTGCCTTCCACAAACTCTCTCTCTCTCTCTCTCTCTCTCTCTCTCTCTCTCTCAAGTTTTTCTGTGTCTCACGATTCTTGATTTCTCGATCAGATACTGCGACATGATATCCTTAAAAAAGTCTTTCGACGTCACTCCGTCGTCAATCTACATACGTACTGAGCATACAAGGTAATATAGGGCTGTCTGTAACAAGAAAGATATGAAGATGGTTGCGGGATCACTATACATACCAAAGGAAGACAAGCTGAAGCCAAGAGGGGAAGATGATCACTTCATATGTGCAGAGGAGCAAACCATTGGTGTGGCAGATGGTGTTGGTGGGTGGGCTAAGATGGGTGTGGATGCAGCCGGGAATATTCCCGGGAGCTCATGACTAACTCTATCATTGCAGTTCATAGCCAACCCAAAGGAGCTGTGGATCCAAAAATGGTTCTAAATGAAGCTTATTCCAACACAAAGGCTAAAGGATCTTCAACTGCTTGCATAATTACACTCACTGGCCATGTCTCTATATTTTTTTCTCTGGTCTTAGTGAAATCTGATGAAATGTAGATCACATAAGACATTTTTTTGATAGTTTTTTTTGTTGTCTTCCTGCAGATGTTGCGTGCGGTTAATGTGGGAGATAGTGGATTTATGGAGGTTCGAGGTGGAAGAGTCGTATATCAATCCCCTGTTTAGCAATGGAGCTTTAATTGTCCATATCAATTGGGAAGTAGGAAGAAGGATCATCCTAACCTAGCAATGGTTTGTCCAACTGTCTATGTTCTGTTCATTTATTAATTTTTTTGGTCTTCAAGCGATCAAAGTTAACTCTCAATTTTTTCTTGTGAAATACTTGCACCAAACAATATCTCAGAGTATTTTTTTTCAAAACTCGTTTGAGAAATACTCAACCGAACATAGCCTAAATAAATGCTACATTTAGGTCCGATTTGTTAGGAATATGATATCTAGAGTCTAAATTTTATCCGTTTGAAAAGAGATAAAATTTAGACACTCTTCCCTTTATTCATATCTTATCCCCTCCAATATCCTCTCCTATTTAAGAAAATATAATTATTAATTATAAAAATCTTATTATTAATTACGAGAATGCCATCCACATACTCATATTCACTATATCCCTTTTTTCTCAAAAAATACTCAAATAACCCTTTATAACTATTCACCCTTATATAATAAATCTCCCCTTTTATTATATCTCCCTCTTACTAAATCTACTATATCTCTTTCATAATTTTAACTGCTAACAAACGGGCCGTTAGATCATAAATTTTTTTAACCAATTTGCATTCAATGTTATCGCTCGAGCAGCTAGAATAGCAGGGCACCACCACAGAGGCAGCAAGGTGGACGATATCACTGTTATTGTTGCCACCATCAAATAAATATCGCAACGATACTGTTAATGCCAATGCTGATAAATATATCAAAATCATATGATTGGTGTCCCAAAGTTGGGGAGGAAGCAAGTGATCAAAAGTTGCAATACTTACTCAGTTTCGCATGCAATTTGATAATGGCGTGCATATTTTAGATGACTTTAGTGATGTTCGAAGGCCGTATTGCACTGAAGGGTACAATTTATAAGATTTTGTTTTAATAATTTATTACCCGTTTGTAGCTAGTATTTAGTGATAGCACAGTCGTACTTCAATTGTACTTGTATATTGAAAAAATCACAGAGCAATTTCTTGTCAAATTTCTTGTCTAATTGAATTTGAATGCCAAATTCAAATGAATTTTCTTTAAAAAGTAGAATCATATTTAAATTTTATTGCAATTATAAGTTCTAGGTAAATGCACTGACCTCCCCTGTCACACCCTCTTTTTTTTAAAACAATATAACATAACACATTTACGTCAAAATCCTTACGAATCTCACAAATCAACCAAAATACTGCATTCATAGATCACCATCTAGAGTTTAGTTGAAAGTGTATTACAAATAAAAAAGGGGCAATCCGGCCCAATAAACCCAAATTACCATGCTAGAATAGTTACAATTTGATTTTCTTCAAATTACAGAAAATGATCAAAAGGCGAGTTACATTACAACTTTTAAAAATAAGTTCTTAAAGATGATAGATAACTCCTAATAATGATAACGCCTAAAATCCATCATTATGAACTCCAAACATTTCATGTCATGATTTTGGAATGGTACATGAAAAACAAGGGATAAGCCACAAAGTCCAATAGAAATACCTACACTAATATTATATGAATATGTAATGATTTGGCCATATCGTAAAAGATTTATAATAACACGAATAGAAGATAACAAAATGGTCAAGTAATACGCTACACAAGTCATTATATCACTTTCAAAATAGAAATTTTTAACCTCCTTATTCATTAGGTCCGCATGTTGTGTCGTGGACCTCCTATATTTCTATTTCACTAGTTGGGAGCTTTTTTCAACATTCAGGTGGTGGCTCGTTATCTCGAAGTCTACTCATGAAATTTTATACGATGTGTAGGGTAAGACATCAATGTTTTTGTTGACGAATCCCACCATTTCTGACTGCCCCTCCTCGGTCAGAGTGATCCCAACCAGACCATGAGCAATTCGTACATTGTCTTCTGCTCGGGCCAGCCCCAACATCCTCGAGGACGGACTGGTCGGGTATTTCTATCAAATGGACATATTTATAAGCCAATATAAACAGGACTATAAAAGGTCCACAATGGTTTGCGTCAGTAGCAATTGGGTGCACGCAACTTCTAGATCGCGTACGCCACCTAACAATGGATATCAATAAGCTCATTAGAAATTATTCGTACCTAGAACACCGAAAAGATGAGAGACACAAAGCAGCCATCAGAGTTACTCAAGCATATGCCAATTCAATATTGCATATGCCAGAACTGAAGTGGCGTACGAAAATTTTGGTATATCAAACTAAAATGAAGAAGCTCGAGACCATTTTATTTCATCTCAGAACCTGTCAACTTGCTCAAACAAGTTTAATCCGGTTTTGTTAATTTCTTGGAGCAGGTAGGTCCAGACACTAAGGCCAAAGGGAAAACAAGTACCTCCGGCAACATTTAAAAGCAAAAGCAGGGGCTCCCACATGGCCCAACTTACACAAACAAGTTTGTCCCATATTCATCTAGACAGACAAATCTGAATCTATACATATAAGATTGTGTCTGCATCATGGCTCAAAAATAAAACATATTTTCTTGCAATAAAAAAAGACTGATCATGTAAAGTCTGCATAATAACACAAATTAAGCAACAAAGACAGAAGAGTTGACTGTTGACCTAAGTTTGATTTAAAATAATTGTATTGCCATCTTCATACGATGCTTCCCAGCCCACATCTCATAATTTATTAATTAGTACCCTTTCAGAAAAATCCCATATTCCTTACTCTGCTAATTTTCCACAGAGAAACCATGGCCAATTCGTCTATTTGGCTAATCTGCTTACTTTCCCTCCTCTTTGGCCATGGTTTTTCAGAATTTGAAGATTCTAACCATATCTGTACACCAACCAAAACACTTACCTCTCCTCCTGCCAATCAGCCTTACAGAACCTCTTTCCATTTTCAACCCCGCGAGAACTGGATGAATGGTACTCTTTTTTCTTCACAAATTGTAATTTTTTTGTTTTGCAATTAATCTCCTCTTCATGTCTCTAACATTTTGGCATTTTTTTTCTTTATGAAATTGTTCTACTTGTGGGAATGGACAATTGGTTGACTTTTGATTCGCAGATCCTAATGGTAAGTTCATTAATCTACTTGTTTCCAAACCTGGTTTTTGTTTTTACAGGCAACAAAAGTATGTAACAACATTTGTTTTGTTGCAGGGCCTATGATTCACAATGGAGTTTATCACCTATTCTACCAGTGGAACCCTCAGGGTGCCGTTTGGAGCAGCAACATAGTGTGGGGCCATTCGACATCCACGGATCTCATCAACTGGATCTCCCACCAACCTGCCATCTACCCATCACAGCCCTCCGATATTAATGGATGCTTTTCCGGGTCAGCCACGATACTCCCCGGGGGAAATCCAGTCATTCTTTACACCGGGATAAACCAACTGGGACAACAAGTACAAAATCTAGCCATGCCCAAAAACCAGTCGGATCCGTTCCTTGTAGAATGGGTCAAAATAACTGACAATCCAATAATGGAGGCCACTCCCATGAACAAAATCGACTCAAGCTCATTCCGAGACCCATCCACTGCTTGGCTAGGCCCAGATGGTAGATGGAGAGTTGTAATTGGAAGCAAAACAGATCAACTGGGTACGGCTATTCTGTACACGAGTAATGATTTTGTTACTTGGATTGAAGGCTATCAACCTTTACATTCAGCCGAGGGTACCGGAATGTGGGAGTGTCCTGATTTTTTTCCCGTTTCTACTGATTCCAAAGATGGCATCGATACATCAATGATTGGTTCCACGTTTAAACATGTGCTTAAGGTTAGTTTGTATGACACTGCACATGATCTCTACACGATTGGAACGTATGACCATGTCAAGGATATTTATATCCCGGATGAGGGTTCGGTGGAAGGTGATTCAGGGTTAAAATATGACTATGGAAAGTATTACGCCTCAAAAACTTTTTTTGATCGCGAAAAGAACCGGAGGATCTTGTGGGCTTGGGTCAATGAGTCGACAAATGGAACCATTGATGTGTTGAAGGGGTGGTCTGGACTTCAGGTATGACTAACTTATCCTTTGTTGAGATACGTCAAATCAGTAGATTCTAGGAGTGCAATTGGTCTAGTTGGGTCAAGTTTGGAAAAAAAAACTCAAACTAGTTAACTAAAAATCAGAACAAAACGCCGATATGATTCAATTTTGTGATTCTCTCCGATTTATCCGTTTTTACTTGTACCCTCATTGATTCCTTGAATTATTGACAATATTGTTATCATGAACTATTTTGGTAGGCGGTTCCGAGAGAAATTTGGCTCGATAAATTTGGAAAACAGTTGATCCAATGGCCAGTTGAGGAGTTAGAAACATTACGGACGAACAAAGTTGACATGCCAAACACAGTGTTAACAGGAGGCACGGTGGTTGAGCTTTCCGGAGTTACAGGCACACAAGTCAGTCTATTAGTTGGCTATTACTCAAAATGAGATTCCTCGTAAATATTATATATGTTAATGAAAAAAGAAAGTTATTATATTCTTTACTATTTTAATTTTTTGGGATTATCTTTAACAGGCAGATGTAGAGATTGAGTTTGATATATCAAAGGTTGGTGAAGTGGAATTGCTAGATCCAAGCTTGAGTGGTAACCCACAGCAGCTATGTACCCAAAATGGTGCATCAGTTAGGGGTGGGGTTGGACCATTTGGGTTACTGGTTTTTGCGTCAAATTGCTTAGAAGAGTACACAGCAGTCTACTTTAGAGTTTTCAAACTTGAGAAAAAACTTGTCGTTCTCATGTGTAACGACCTGAGCAGGTCTCTCTCTCTCTCTCTCTCTCTCTCTCTCTCTCTCTCATATAATTTCTTGTGTTGTCGACCTTTGAAATAACAACAATATCTCTCTGTTTAATAAACAGGTCTTCATTGGATCTAGATTACGACAAGACTAGTTTTGGAGCTTTTGTGAATATTGACCCTGTTCATGAGAATCTCTCATTAAGGACCTTGGTATGTTTCTAAAGCCTTTAACACTCACAAAGCACAGTTTCTACAAGATGGAGTATGAAGCTCAACCCAAATACAATATATTTATCACAAAGCTTATAATCCTTAAGACTTTATGTATATGGAAGAGTAAGATTAATCCATTGGATGTGTATAGCTAAGGGTCAAGCTTCATGTGGTGGATATGTTTCCTCCTCCCAACTACCACCATTTAGAGAGAGTAATCCATTAGATGTTTCCTCCTGCAACAATAATTCTTACCTACCTACCCATTGGATATTTGGATGTTTCCTCCTCTCAACTACCACCACTTAGAGCAAATTTTTCCTTGTTTAAAAGGCCAACGGAAGTGTTGCAGCAGTGGAAGATTTTGTGATAGGAAGAAAAAAGAAAAAAGTCAAAGATTTACTTCCTCAAGTTCAAGCTGTAATTGTTGGAGTTAATGATCCCATCCTTCTTACTTTCCCAAAGGTTTCTTTCATTTAACCATCTAGGACTCAGATTTTTACGTAGTTTGAGTGAAAGTTAATCCAGTAAAATCTTCATCTCCATCAACACTACCAAATCCGTAGATGCTCGAGGTAGGATTTCGGAAAGTACTTCTATGTCAATGTCTCAATGTCCGATTTATCAACTCTAGTCACTTGTCTAGCGGCTATTCGCGCATCCTTTCTTGCTTCAAGAATTTATTATCACCACTCATTCGCTTCCCCCTTCAACTGTCATGCTACAATACATACTCTAAGGTTATTTTCCACTATCCTCAAGGCATTAAACAACTTATGTATCTTGGATAGCCAATGATTGGTCGCGAGAAAGTCACCATCCTCTTCGCTGAATTGAGGTGGATTAAGACAATGAAACTCCCTCATCGAATCAATCGCCTGATTACCCGCATTGGCTGTAGCGGCCTGATTCAGCACATTGGACTCAGCAAGTGTTGCCACAAACTCCCTTGCAAAACACGCCTGAAACAACCAGTGGTCAACATTCTGTTCCACTTCCTCTGGATCTCCTCTTCATGAGGAACCTCTCCCCATTGACTCACAACATCTTCTAAATGTATCTTGTAGTAAACCCATGAAATGGGAAATACGATACCCCACCAATTATAAATGTGCACGGTCCATGACAACTCAATTAACTACACCAAACAATGACAGCATATCTTGCAGAATTAGGATCTCCATCACCCCATAATTTTGGATTGTAATTAACAAATTTCCTAATCTTTGCTACACATGCTATACAGTTTTTTCCCACCATATTTAGCCTAATCTGTAATGCATCTAAGGTACAATTTTGAACTACATACAGATTGATCACTCTATAGTGGAGAGTTTCGGTGGGGAAGGGAAGGCTTGTATCACTGCTAGGGTTTATCCAACTTTGGCTATTGGCGAAAGGGCTCATTTGTATGCCTTCAATAATGGAACAAAGAGTGTAAAAATTTCAAAATTTAGTGCTTGGAGTATGAAGAAAGCCCATATCAATTAAATCAGACCATTTGTAGTTTCAAGTTCAAAGGGTTTGAATTTTCAAAAGCAAAGTCCATTTGTAATTTCATGTTCAAATTAGTTGTAATTTCTATCAGTACTCAATAATCGAGCATTTTAATTTTCCTAGATGTTTTTTCGTTCCACTCTCATACTTGTAAATTTCTGCTTCCTCTTTTATGATTGCCTTCTCCTCAACAGTCAAAATAAAAATAAGGGGATGCACATAAATAATCAACAAAGCAAAACTTACTCAAATTGACAAGCAAACACAGTATTGCTGTAACGCTCTGATTTTCAAAACTATTAATAAAAGAAAAAATAATAATAAAATATTTTTATTTCATAAATAAAAGAAAAGTACAAGTTAATTTGATACATCCTTTAGGTTCGAATAATTAGATTTGACAAAAATATGTTTTATCTCAAAGCATATTGTTCAAAAGTGAAATACAGAGTATCTATCCTATGTATCTAATGCTCAAAGAAGTCTTCAACTCATAGCGTTATAATCGGCTAGGTATCTTGGATCCACTTCAACGTCTTCGATACTTGGTATGAAACGTCATGGACAAGAAAATATGCACAATGAGCTATGAAACCCAAAAATTACCCTACCATTAAATTTCCTCTTGAATATTCAAAACAATCAAGTAAACATCTTATGCCATGCATTTTTTATAAGTTACCCTACTGTTAATACAAAAGTAAGAAATTTCAAAAAAAAAAAGACAAAAAAACATAATCTAGTTAAGTTAGGTCAAAATTGAACCACGTTTATATGTGGGTCAAAATTTCTCAAAGACAAGCACGGTTATTTTGTCTTTTTTGAAATTTTTTAATTGACATAATTTTATATGTTTTTTGAAATTTCTTGTCGAGACGAATCAATACCCATCAAAAGATTGACGTAAAACAAAAAATTACAAAAGATTTAAATAAGAACAAATAATAATCAAACAATGTGAGGACATATATGGTCCTGGATTTTTGGTCTTGTAATTTATTTAATTATTAGAACAATTGGGAATTTTTGGGATTTTGATGATAATTACGAAAGTTTGGAGTTAAACTGGAATTTTATGGGATTTGCGGAGTTTAAGCATAATTGTAGTATTTATGGCTATATAATCCTACTTACCCCTAGTTTTGACTCATAACAACCCTAAAATTTCTTTTTTTGGATATTCCATTCGTTTTCTTTATTCCTTACTTTTCCTCTTTCCTCTTAATCCTTAAACATATTTCAGTGGTTGTATTAAACATTTCTTAATCCTTAAACATATTACGTTTTTGGATAATCCATTCGTTCTTGGATAATTCTTTTTATTTTTTAATTTTACAATAATTCAATAACTACCACAGTCTAAAGTCTAAATAGACACTTTTTGTTGTCCTCTTAAACATTTCTTTACTCCTTACTCGCTTGTTTTTTTTTTTCAAATGTCATACTTTTTTAGTGGTTATATTAAGACGGTTGTATTCTAACCATCAGATTTTTCCAATCTTTATATCTTTTAAACAGTTATATTGCAACGGTATAATTATTTGAAAGTTATATTCCAAGTGCTATATCCCAATGTATTTGTTTTGATTATTATATTCTTGTAATGATCATGTTTGCACAGAAAATAGCTAATTAGACTTCACGAACACATGAAAAAAATGGATTGTAAGTTATATCCTGGAATTTCTACAATTATTTTTATACTAAAATCCATTATATAAATGGGTCATATCATTGAATTGAGATCATGATGGTTCCTATTACTCCTAACAAGAATTTCACAACCCGTTTAGAAATGTTTGTAATTACTTAGCCTACGGTGATATGCCATGTTGGGATTCTGGAAAGCACTTAATTATAGGATATTTGTGTTCGATCACCATTGTATCCGGGTGATCAATTGAATTTATATTGATAAGAACTGTCGTTCTCACAGATGACGTCAAACTGATGATGCCGAAAAATGGTGGTGGACCTTCGTCTGACCTCCTGCACACAAGTCCAATGATCGGGAGGTGGTTGGCCTGCCATAAATCCTTCGACGGTTAAGTTAGAATCGTAGTGAAGATAAAAGTTCCCAATGAATTTAGGAAAGTATGAGTGCGTACCTCTTCCTTAGATTGTCTTTTGTATTTATGGCTCTGTTTGTGGCGCAATCAGCGGCTGATTGAGGGTTGTGATTGGGGTGTGCCTTCTTTCCTGTTAGTAAGATCGTATCTTTTTCGATGTATTGCCAAATAAGGTGTTTGCTTGTAGTTCTCACTTTCATGTCATGTAGGCCGACTGTCGGGGGAGCGCCCTTACTCAGACCGACTGGGTAGGGGCCATGTGCCGATCGGACTTGAGTGTGCTGGTCGGTGCGCTGGGGTTCTAGGTCGACGGCCTGCGAAATTGGTAACTCGTGATCCCTCATTTTTCCAAAATGCGTAAATCTTATTTTCTAATTAAATTTTAATGATTCGAATCGTTCAATGTGTTTAAAATAAGTTTTTAAGGTTATGCGCGAGAAATTGATTCAAAACAATACCAAGAAGGATTTTCGCCCTCGTGTTGTAATTTCCACCGTCATTCGGGCTCCTCCTTCTGACGAACTCTCTTCCTCTTGAGAATCGCGAGATGGACGTTTCGCCATTGGCTCGAGCCCAAAAGTAAGAAATTCAAAAAAAGGGGTTCATTACGAGGACTTCTCAAAGGGTCACCCATCCTAGTACTTCTATTTCCAAGCATGCTTAACTGTGGAGTTCTGATGGGAACTGGTCCATGAGTGCTGATATGATCGCATCCAAATATTCTCCTATTTCAATCCTTACGTCACTTCTTCCAAGAATGGGTTGAAAACCCTTATTTCGAACATTCAGCGTTTGATTGGTCGTAACTTTTGAACTAGCTGGACTCACGGGACTCACAACACATCAAAATGAAGGCATCAACACTCTCTACGGGGTGGGCCAATCTTCGTAGGAGATTGGGCCCTAAACTCTGTCAGAAAAATGATGCCTAAGTCGACTAATTTCATCGTTTAAAAATCATCCCTCCCAGTTTTCTAATTTCTACCATCACCCGGCTCCCTCCTTCCGACAAACTTCCCTCCTCTCAGCAAATGGGAGCTAGACGTTTCGCCACTAGGGGGCGCAATACAAGGACTTCCTAGGATTTCACCCATCGCCGTACTCCTCTCGCTCAAGCACGCTTAACTGCACAGTTTTGATGGGATGCAGTGCATTAGTGCTGATATGATCGTGCTCAAAATGTTCTCCTGTTTTAATCCTTATGGTCTTTCTTCCAAGAACGGGCTAGCAAACCTTATCTCGAATGTTTGGTCTATGATTGGCTATAACTTTTGAACTGGGTGGACTCACAAGAGCCACAGCATACCAAAATGAAAGTACTGGCGGGTACCTATAGGGTGGCCAGTCTCCGGAGACTAGCCACCCCAATCTCGGTCAAAAAAATGATGCCTAAGTCGACTTATCGCATCGTTTTGGATGAGCAAAAAATTGTCCTTCCCTATGTTGTAATTTCTATCATCACTTGGCCCCCTCCTTTTGACGGATTCACCGCGTCTCGGCATACGTGAGCTGGATTTTCACTGTTGACTAGAGCCCAAAAGTTGGAAATAAAAAAAGAAGGGTCCCAGGGGGTCATCCATCCTATTATTGCTCTCGCCTAAGCACGCTGAACTGTGGAGTTTTGACGGGATCCGGTACATTAGTGCTGGTATGGTTGCGCTCGAAATATTTTTCTGTTTCAATCCTTATGTTCCTTCTTCCAAAAATGGAGTGGCAAACCTTATCTCGAATGTTCGGTCTTTGATTGACCATAACTTTTGAACCGGGTGGACTCACGGGAGCTACAACATATCAAAACAAATGTATTGGCACTCCTTACGGGGTGACCAGTCTCCATAGAAGACTGGGTCCCTATCTCGATTTGAAAAACGTTGCCTAAGTCGACTTATCACATCATCTTCGAAAGAACGAAAGATCGTCCCTCCCATTTCTACTGTCACCCGACCCCTCCTTCTGACGAACTCCCCTTCTCTCGGTAATCGTGAGCCGGACGTTGTGCCGCTGGCTCGATCCCAAAAGTAGGAAATCCAAAGATGGGGGTACAACACAAGGATTTCACGGGGGTCACCCATCCTAGTGTTGCTGTCGCCGAAGCACGCTTAACTGCGAAGTTCTGATGGGATCAAATGCATTAATGTTGGCATGATCACACCCGAAATGTTCTCCTATTTCAATCTTTATGTTTCTTCTTCCAAGAATGGGTTGGCAAATCTTATCTCGAACATACAGTCTTTCACTAGCGATAACTTTTAAACTGGATGGACTCATGGGAGCCATAGCATATCAAAACAAAGGTATTGGTGCTCTCTATTGGGTGGCTAGTTTCCATAGGAGGCTGGGCCCCATTAGAAAAATAATGACCAAATCGAATTATCGCATCATTTTCAGAAGAGCAAAAAATCGTCCCTCCTTTTACTGTAATCCTTCTGGCAGGCTCCCTCCTCTCGGTAACCGTGAGGTGGATGTTGTGTCGTTGGCTCGAGCCCAAAAGTAGGAAATCCAAAAAGGGAGCATAAGGAAATCCAAAATATTCTCTTGTTTCAATCTTATGTTCCTTCTTTCAAGAACGTGCTGTCAAACCTTATATTAAACGTTCGGTCTTTGATTGGCCATAACTTATGAACCCGGTGGACTCATGGGAGCCACAACATATCAAAATGAAGGTACTGGCACTATCTACGGGGTGGCCAATTTTCGTTGGAGACTGGGCTCCAGTCTCGTTAAGAAAATCAATTCTCGACTTGAGCCCAAAAACAATCAGTCGACTTCTCATAGAGATGAGCAAACCATTGGTGTGGCAGATGGTGTTAGTGGGTGGGCTAAGATGGGTGTGGAGGCAGGGGAATATTCCCGGGAGCTCATGACCAACTCTAGCATTGCAGTTCATAGCCAACCCAAAGAAGCTGTGAATCCAAAAATGGTTCTAAATGAAGCTTATTCCAACACAAAGGCTAAAGGATCTTCAACTGCTTCCATAATTACACTCACTGGCCATGCCTCTATAATTTTTTCTCTGGTTTTAGTTAAATCTGATGAAATGTAGATCACGTAAAACTCACAAAAGATGACGACGTCGTATACTTTTGAGGATCTCATCTGTCATCATGTAAAAACTTGTACATTGTAACCTGATTGAACAGTAGCTCAAATTAAGAGTGTGTTTAGTTGAGTGTTTTAAAAAAACTTTTAGAGTTATATTTGTGAACTATGTTTGGGAATAAAGTTCCTAAACATTTGTTTGGTATATTTGTCAATCATTGATTATCATTATATCATCATGTTTGCTAATGATAAATGCATTAAATAGACACATTTGATTTCCTTTTGATTGTGTCTGGCACTGTTTATTTGATTTTGTTTTGATCGTGTTCTTTAAATTTTATTTTCAAAAAAAATTTAAAAATTTACTATCGACTTTAAAAAATATTTCGAGATTAACTGCAAATTTAAAATTTTACAATAAAATTTTTTGTTAATAGAACATGTACACAAAATATAAATTTTTTATTTTATTTTAAATACAATGCTCAGTTTCTTAGAAAAAAAGAGATAGAGAGCACATTAAAAATACAAAAAAAAAAAATTTAACTTTCAATTTTTTTGTGAAACACTTGCACGAAACAATATCTAAGAGTACTTTTTTCAAAAATTATTTCAAAAATACTCAATTGAACATAGCCTAAACAAATACTACGTTTGGGTCCTGTTTGTTAGGGATATGATATCTGGAGTTTAAATTTTATCCGCTTGAAAAGAGAAAAAATTTAAACACTCCTCTCCTTATTCATATCTTATCCCCCCAATATCCTCTCTTATTTACGAAAATATAATTATTAATTATAAAAATATCATTATTAATTACGAAAATGCCATTCACATACTCATATTTATAATATCTCTCTTCCTCAAAAAAATACTCAAGAAATTCTTTATAACTATGCATCCCTATATAATGAATCTTACCTTCTACTATATCTTTCTGTTAATATATCCACTATATCCCTTTTATAATTTTAACTGCTAACAAACGGGCCATTGGATCATCAAAATTTTTAACCAATTTGCACTCAATGTTATCTCTAAATTAAAACACTTTAATTTTCTCGACTCACATAGTATTTGATATGCGCGTAGGTTAATTTTGCTAATACTTAATAAATAGTATAACCATTCTCTTATGCTTCTCGAATCACCAAGTATTTGATATGCACCCAATGCTGATAAATATATCAAAATCATATGATTGGTGTCCCAAAGTTGGGGAGGAAGCAAGTGATCAAAAGTTGCGGAAACACACTCAGTTTCGCATGCAATTTGGTACTGGCGTGCATATATATTTTAGATGACTTTAGTGATGTTTGCAGGCCGTAATGCATTTAAGGGTACAATTTATAAGATTTTGTTTTGATGTTTTGTAACCCTTTTGTAACCAGTATTTAGTGATAGCAAAGTCGTACTTCGATTGTACTTATATATTGAGGAAATCACGTAGCAATTTCTTGTCAAATTGGATTTGAATACCAAATTGAAACGAACTTTCTTTAAAAAGTAGAATCGTACTTCAATAGGAGCAGGTAGGTCCAGACACTAAGGCCAAAGGAAAAAACAGGTACCTCCGGCAACATTTAAAAGCAAAAGCAGGGGCTCCCACTGTCCCATAAAGCTAGTATAAGATTGTGTCTGCAATATCATTGCTAAAAAATAAAATGTATTTTCTTAAAATAAAAAAAGACTAATGTAATGTCTAAAGGGATGGCAACATAATGGATCGGAATTGAATATTACTGTTTTCGTCCCCGATCCCGAGCCTGTATTCAGTCTCCATTTCCGGCCTGATCTCCGAACGGAAACGGATATCTCCAATGGAGACAGGAGATTCAATCCCAAAAAAAAAAAAAAATACACATTAGTAATGACTTAAAATTTGAAATGATTCTCATTTTTCATTAAAAAAAAAACAAAAGAGAATAAATAAAAGCATACATAAAGCAAAAGTCATCCTTTATTTTAAATCTAAATATTCAAAAATAACAACATAGAGTTAAAAATGAAGAGTGAAAGTTGTACTAGGTGTTTGGATTCCAATATAAAAGAATTGCTAAAAAATTAAAGACGGAAAGTTGTACTACTCTCAAGGTAAAAAGCCTGTGAAGAATATGATTAAAAATTAAAAGAAACGCTAACAAATTCAAAATATGATTAATATTCACGGGATGGGGTGGGGATTGGGGTGGAGACACATAAACCCGAATTCTTCTTGATCCCCGTTTTTTTTTTATAGAATTTATCTCCGAATCCAACCTGATCCTCAAATTTTTTTCCAAATATCCAATCCATAAGGGACGGGAAACGGAGTGGAGCGGGTTGGATGAGACGAGATTGTCATCCCTAAATGTCCAATAACACAAATCAAGCAACAAAGACAGAAGAGTTGACTGTTAAGTTTGATTTACAATAATTCTATTCTCATCTTCACATGATGCTTCCCCACGTCTCATAATTTCCTAGTACCATATCAGAAAAATCCCAAATTCCTTACTCTCCTCATTTTCCACAGAGAAACCATGGCCAATTCCTCTATTTGGCTAATCTGCTTATTTTCCCTCCTCTTTGGCCATGGGTTTTCAGAATTTGAAGATTCTAACCATATCTGTACACAAACCAAAACACTTACCTCTCCTCCTGCCAATCAGCCTTACAGAACCTCTTTCCATTTTCAACCCCTCAAGAACTGGATGAATGGTACTCTTTTTTCTTCACAAATTGTATATATATGTGTTTAATTATTCCTCCTCTTCATGTCTCTTAACTTTTTGGCTCTTTTTTCCTAATGAAATTGTTCTACTTGTGGGGATGGACAAATGGGTGACTTTTGATTCGCAGATCCTAATGGTAAGTTCATTAATCTACTTGTTGCCAAACCTGGGTTTTGTTTTTTCAGGCAACAAAATTATGTAACATGTTTTATGTTACAGGGCCTATGATTCACAATGGGATTTATCACCTATTCTACCAGTGGAACCCTCAGGGTGCAGTTTGGGGCAACATAGTGTGGGGCCATTCGACATCCACGGATCTCATCAACTGGATCCCCCACCAACCTGCCATCTACCCATCACAGCCCTCCGATATTAACGGATGCTTTTCCGGGTCAGCCACGATCCTCCCCGGGGGAAAACCGGTCATTCTCTACACCGGGATAAACCAACTGGGACAACAAGTACAGAATCTAGCCATGCCCAAAAACCATTCGGATCCGTTCCTTGTAGAATGGGTCAAAATAACCGACAATCCAATAATGGAGGCCACGCCCATGAACAAGATCGACTCAAGCTCATTCCGAGACCCAACCACTGCTTGGCTAGGTCCAGATGGAAGATGGAGAGTTTTAATTGGAAGCAAAACAGATCAATTGGGTACGGCTATTCTGTACACGAGTAATGATTTTGTTACTTGGATTGAAGGCTATCAACCTTTACATTCAGCCGAGGGTACCGGAATGTGGGAGTGTCCTGACTTTTTTCCCGTTTCTGCTGATTCCAGAGATGGCATCGATACATCGATGATTGGTTCGGCGTTTAAACATGTGTTGAAGGTTAGTTTGTATTACACTAGCCACGATCTCTACACGATTGGAACGTATGACCATGTCAAGGATATTTATATCCCGGATGAGGGTTCAGTGGAAGGTGATTCAGGGTTAAAATATGACTATGGAAAGTATTACGCCTCGAAAACTTTTTTTGATAGCGAAAAGAACCGGAGGATCTTGTGGGCTTGGGTCAATGAGTCGACAAATGGAACCATTGATGTGTTGAAGGGGTGGTCTGGACTTCAGGTAGACTAACTTATCCTTTGTTGAGACAGGTAAAATCAGTGGATTTTAGGTGTGTTACTGGTCCAATTTGAAAAAAAATTTAGACCGGTTAACCAAAAGTCAGAACAAAACATCAATATAATTCAATTTTGCAATTATGTTCGATTTATCAGTTTTTACTTGTACCCCTAGTTGATTCCTTGAATTATTGACAATTTTGCTATCATATACTTTTTTGGTAGGCGATTCCGAGAGAAATTTGGCTCGATAAATCTGGAAAACAGTTGATCCAATGGCCAATTAAAGAGTTAGAAACATTACGGACAAACAAAGTTGACATGCCAAACACGGTGCTAACAGGAGACTCGGTGGTTGAGCTTTCCGGAGTTACAAGCACACAAGTCAGTCTATTAGTTGACTATCACTCAAAATGAGATTCCTCTCAAATATTATTATGGTAATGGAAAAAGAAAGTTATTGTATTCTTTAATATTTTAATTATCTTAACAGGCAGACGTGGAGATTGAGTTTGATATATCAAAGGTTGGTGAAGTGGAATTGTTAGATCCAAGCTTGAGTAGTAACCCACAGCAGCTTTGTACCCAAAATGGTGCATCAGTCAAGGGTGGGGTTGGACCATTTGGGATACTGGTTTTAGCTTCAAATTGTTTAGAAGAGTGCACAGCAGTCTACTTCAGAGTTTACAAACTTGAGAAAAAACTTGTCGTTCTCATGTGTAATGACCTGAGCAGGTCTCTGTCTCTCTCTCTCTCGCTCTCTCTCTCTCTCTCTCTCTCTCTCTCTCTCGCTCTCTCTCTCTCTCTCTCTCTCTCTCTCTCTCTCGTAATTTCTTGTGTTGCCGACTTTTGAAGTAACAACAATATCTCTTACAGGTCTTCATTGGATCTAGATTACGACAAAACCAGTTTTGGAGCATTTTTGGATATTGACCCTGTTCATGAAAAAGTCTCGTTAAGGACCTTGGTATGTTTCTAAAGCCTTTAACACTCACAAAGCATAGTTTATACAAGATGGAGTATGAAGCTGAACAAATACTATTTATCATAAAGCTTATAATCCTTAAGACTTTATATATATGAAAGAGTAAGAATAATCCATTGGATGTCTATAGCTAAGGGTGAAGCTTCGTGTGGGGGATATGTTTCCCCCTCTCAACTACCACCATTTAGAGAAAGAGTCATCCATTGGATGTTTCCTCCTGCAACAATAATTCTTACCTTCCATCCATCTCAGCAATAATTCTTACCTACCATACCCATTGGATATTTTTGGATGTTTCCTCCTCTCAACAATAATTCTTACCTACCATACCCATTGGATATTTTTGAATGTTTCCTCCTCCCAACTACCACCACTTAGAGCAAAGTTGCCCTTGTTTAAAATGATATATTACTATCGTACTCTATATTACTTGGGTACTAAAAGGCCAACGGAAGTGTTGCACAATGGAGGATTTTGTGATAGGAAGAAAAAAGAAAAATAATAAAAGATTTACCTCCTCAAGTTCAAGCTGTAATTGTTGGAGTTAACGATCCCATCCTTGCTTCAAGAATCGACTATCACCACTCATTCGCTTCTCCCATTAATTGCATGCTACAATATAGACTCTAAGGTCATCTTCCACTATTTTCAAGGCATTAAACAACTTACGTATCTCGGAAAGTCAATGGTTGGCCATGAGAATGTCACCACCCTCTCCGATGAATTGAGATGGATTAAGATGGAAAAACTCTCTCATCACATCAATCGACCGATTACCCACATTGGTCCTAGCAGCCTGATTTAACAAATTGAACTCGGCAAGTGTTGCCACGAACTCCCTTGGAAATGTGCCCGGAATGACTAGTGGTTCAACATTCTGTTCTACTTCCTCGTAAACCTCCTCCTCATGAGGAACCTGTCCCCATTGACTCACAATGTCTTCTAAATGTATCTTGTAGTGAACCCATGAAATGGGAAAGATGTCCCACCAATTATAAATGTGCATGGTCCATGAAAACTCAATTACACCGAATAATGACAACATATCTTGCAGAATTAGGATCTCCATCGATCACCCCATAATTTTGGATTGTGGTTAACAAATTTCCTAATCTTTGCTAAACATGCTGTACAGTTTTTTCCCACCATATTTAGCCTAATCTTTAATGCATCTAAGGTACAATTTTGAACTACATACAGGTTGATCACTCTATAGTGGAGAGCTTTGGTGGGGAAGGGAAGACTTGTATCACTGCTAGGGTTTATCCAACTTTGGCTATTGGCGAAAGGGCTCATTTGTACGCCTTCAATAATGGAACAGAGAGTGTCAGAATTTCAAGATTTAGTGCTTGGAGTATGAAGAAAGCCCATATCAGTTAGATCAGACCATTTGTGGTTTCAAGTTCAAATAGTTGTAATTTATCTTGCCTGTTTGTACTCAATAATCGAGCATCTTAATTTCCCTAGACATTTTTCATTTCACTCTCATACTTGTAAATTTTTGCTTCCTCTTTTATGATTGCTTCTACATTCTAAAATGAGTTGCGGGAAAAAAAAGAAGAAAAGAAACCAACAGGAAATAGCTAATTAGACTTTCAGAACACATGAAAAAAAATAAGGAAGCAATTTAAGTTAATGAAGTTAAGAAATGAATTGAGATTGAGAATCACGTTTATATGTGGGTCAAAATTTCCTAAAAGACAATATGCACAATGAGCTATGAAGCCCAAAAATTATCCTACCCTTAAATTTTTTTTTTTTTTTTTGAATGTTGAAAACAATGAAATAGACATGATATGCTATGTGCTTTTTATATGTTACCCTCTGTTAATACAAAAGTAAGAAATTAAAAAAAAAAAAAACGTGATCTAATTAAGTTGGGTCAAAATTGAACCACGTTCATTTGGTCAAAATTTCTTAGAGACAAGCACGGTTATTTTAGCAGGGACGGATGGGTTGCTTGACAGCACGCACCAATTTGAGATTCAAGAGTTGATAAACTGGCTTTGAGCATTGCAAATCTTGCTTTGTACAACTCAATATTCGACAAGTACGCCGATACGCCCTTCGCTAGTGCGGCTAGAATAGCAGGGCACCATCATAGAGGCGGTAAAGTGGACGATACTGTCAATATTGTTACCATCATCAAATAAATATCGCAACGATACTGTTAATGCCAATGTTGATAAACATATATATCAAATCGTATAATTGGTGTCCCAAACTCTGGGCGGAATCATCAAGTGATCAAAAGTTGTGGAAACGGACTCAATTTTGCATGCAATTTGGTACTCTACGTACGTGCATATCTTTGATGAATTTAGTGTTTCTAATTTGGTGATGTCCGCAAGTTGTAATGCACTGAAGGGTACGATTTCTAGGACTTTATTCCGATATTTTGTAACACGTTTATATGTTTGTAGACCATATTTAGTGATATCGGAATCGTACTTCAGTCGTATGTCTATTTTGAGGAAATCATGTAGCATTTTCTTATGTAATTGGATTTGAATACCTGATTCAAATGAATTTTCTTTAAAAAGTTGAATCTATGGTATTTGTTGCAAATTGTAAGTTATATTAAATTTATTTTTTCTACGTGACACCATTCTTGTGCATAGTGCATATATAGTACATATTGTTACACCACATTCCAGCTGTTGTGCTAGTTGTGAGGCTGGCTGTTTGGGAGATCGAGAGTCTCGATAAACGTTTGGATGGATAAGTCGCTTGGTGAATGTAACTTTGGTGTTATATATAATAGGGGATAAACTTACTTTGTACAAGGTCTTTTAAAATCGTGAGAGCGCCAAAACCTAATAAAACTTTACAGTTAAGGTGCTTATCCTTCAGCAATGCAAATATGAGTGACCTACGGGAAGTCCTGGGTTTGGCGCGGCCGCGGGGGGGGGGGGGGGGGGGGGGGGGGGTGGTTGTTGGTGACCAAAGCAGACAATATGTACAAGGTAAGAGCAGATTGTTATAAATGGTATCAGAGTCTGCACTAACCGAAAATATGGAACAAACCTCAACTCCACACACGAGGACATGTGTTCTTAAGTGGGAGAGATTGTGACAACTCAGCCAGGCTGTGGTGCTAGCTCTTGGGCCGACAATTCAGGAGAAAAAGTCTCGATGGACGTCCAGATGGATAGTTAAGGGTCTCGCATCGCTTTTTTATGTAAGTTTTGTGGTATATATAATAGACTATGAACTTACATCGTATAAGGCCTCTTAAAATTGTCAAGGCGCCAAAATTTAATGGAACTTCACAGTTAAACGTGCTCGTCCTAAAGTAATGCAATGATAGATGACCTACTAAGAAGCTCATAGATTTTGGACGATCAAATCAGACAATATTATACAAGACGTGAGCAGATCGTTACACATGTACCATAATTGTTCCATTTACTGTGAAGTAGTTCATTATAGTAACACAAAAACTAAGCTAATCTAAAATAAGCCCATACAATTACTCATTCCGTTAAATTTATTATGATATCAATTTTTAGATTAAAAAAATGCATTTCTTTGTTACATTTTTCCAATTTAGGGCACCAATTTATAGATATCAATTACTTCATTAAATTGGTGCAAAAGTTTAAAATACTTAATTGTGAATGTACTTTATTTTTTATTCAAAAAATGGTTCAAGTTTTGTACTTGACTATCATTTATAAAACAGAGGAAGTAGCTTTTGTTAGCTAAAAATAGTATGAGTTTTAAAAACTTATCTTGTTCAAAATTGGTAATTTCTGTTTTGAAAATTAATTTATGTTTTTATTATTTTATTAGGTAAAAAATATAAAGAAACCCATCTTTAAAGTTGGCTTTGGACTTCAGAAAAACAGAGCTACTTTTTATTAGCGTGAAATTAATTTCAAAAAAATTAAAATTGACCACGACAAAAATGACCGTAAAAATTGATGTTCGGCCAGTCCAAAGTAGAATTTGGTCGGTTTTGGTTTGATAACATATATATCTGTTATTAGAATGCAAATATCGGGTTTATTTTGCCATCAAATTCAATAAGGAATTTCATTGATGTTCTGGTGTCAAAATAATCATACCCATTGACTTGGTTTAAAAATAAACCAATATTAGCTAGACAACCTAAAATAAAAATTTAAAGACCATTTTTTTATAAATTTTGTGCATTTTCCCTTTATGGTCAACCCTAGTCAACCCATACATCATATTTTCTTGTTCTCAAACCCTAGCTCTTACCACCAAAAACTCTATAAATGATACCCTCCTTGTTTCGAAACCAATCATCTTTCATTACAAAAATAACACAATGGTGAAGCAATTTCTATTCGTCTTCTCATCACGGTTGCCTTTCCAATGGTCACATTTGCCGCAGAGTTTGTAGTTGGTGGTGGAGATGGATGGACAACGAGCTATGATTATGAAGGATGGACTAAGGGCAAGGAATTTCGAATTGGAGACAAACTCGGTAAAACATCGTCTTTGCATTGTTTGTTGGTTTAATCACAAAATTCATGATGACAATGACTACTAATTTTTGTGAATGCTAGCTTGCAATATGATGCATGTAATGACACGTTCTATCATGCTACAATCTTTACAATACATATAGGACACTTTTTATTTTGTAAGAATAACATGTTTTTCGAGAAAAAATAATAAATTGTTGGAATCTATTTTTTGTAAATGATTGCGATATAGAAACAATGGATGTTCACATCTTCAATACTAATTTCTTAAAAATACTATACGAAATTCATTCTGAAAACTACAAGCATCACATAAAACCTACATCCACACATGAGCTTGAAGGTTTTCACAATGTAATTGATTTTCACACACTTTTGTTTAAACAATGTAAATTTACAATAATGCCTTCTTATATATAGAAATTGAACAAGTGAAAGGGGCAACATTATAATTTTACTTGACGAAAGACCCAAAACGCTTTCCATACAATTTAGCAACATGTATATGGTTGTTATAGGACTGAGAGTATTGATGTGCAATGCACAAGAAAGACTATTACGCATCAAAATGATGATGTTTAGGCACGTCAGAAACTATCTAAACAGTTGGACAATATTCAGACAGTTTTCAAGGCGTCAAAATAACATCATTTTAATGTGCAACACATCTTGTCATGAACATAATACAACATAGTCTCGGCCTTTTTGGCCACTTTGCGGTGAGAACTGATTTCCATTTGAAATGAAAAAATCATAATAGTTGATTACTGTGTGTGTGTGTTCATTGCTGGTGGTGTTGCAGTTTTCAAATACAATATGGGATCTCACAGTGTGTACCAAGTGGACGAAGATGCCTACAAGAAATGCAACGTTCCACGGACTGGGGGTTTATCTTCTGGAATGGACACAATTACCCTCGATACCCCAGGCCCAAAGTACTTCATTTGTGGTGTTGGGCTTCATTGCTTGAAAAGTGAGCAAAAGTGAGCCGTTGATGTCAAACAAGGAGGCCCACAGAGCCCAACCAATAAGTCCACGGCGGCAGCCCAATCTCCGACTCCAATCGGTTCACCAAATGCTGCACCAGTTTCTCAGTCCCCGACTTCCAACGACTCGCCGAAGTACGCACTGACGCCTGAATCTTTGGATGCCGGTGATCAACAGTTAAATGGAGAGTCTCCTCCTCCTCCTGTGGTGGCTGCTGGCGTTTCCCCTCCTCCAAAATCGAATGGAATGGGGAAGACGGAGTCTAAGATACTGATGACAGTAGTCATGGCCGCAATGACAGTTTTGGTTCACGTTTAATAGTTTTACAAGGGCGGGATCCTGATATTATATGGCATAGGTGTGGTGGCTTAGAAACATGTCAGCTGCTTTGTGATGCATCGGATATAAAACAATTTTGCTATTTACCAGGAAACCATAGGAACGGCGGAAGGAAACTGTGGGGCCCAGCCGCAAAACGACGTCGTTTTGCTGCCAGCACATTAAAAAAAATTTGGGTCCAAAACGACGTCGTTTTGGACCCAAATTTCAGACCCAGCAAATTCGTACTGTTCAGAGATGGAGAGAAAGGGAGAGAGACGAAGAGGTACTGTTCACGGATGGAGAGAGAGGGAGAGAGACGAAGAGGTACCGGGAGGAGGAAGAAGAAGGGGAGAACGCGACCACCCGACCACAGCCGCCGGCGATCTTCACCAGCGCGACGCCATGGTCGGCGACCGGAAACAGGAACGGAAACCCAACCCCCGCCCCAAACGACGACGTATTGCGGGTGGATGATTTAAAAATAAATGGGTCCAAACGACGTCGTTTTGGACCCTAAAATTTCAGCCCCAATTTTGGCGCCAAACCAACACACACCCCCCCTACGTTTACACACACTCTGCATTTTTCTCACACAAACAGACAGCTACTCCATTTTTGTGAAACAGACAGCTACTCCATTTCCAACCTCATTTTCAATCCTCTATATATCTCTCTCATCTGAGATTTTCACAAAAGAGGTGAGATATGCAGACCATGGTTTTAGTTTTGTTACAACACATTTTTTGTATATGAGAAGTAAAACATAAATCATTGAGGTTGTGTTTTGAGGTTGTATATGAGAAGTAAAACATTTTTTGCCTAAGTCATTGAGGTTGTGTTTTGAACTTCAGAATTTTGTTCATAGAGTCTATTGGACTTGAGATATGAGTTCAAGATTTTTGAGATTTTTTTCACACTCTCTACAATTTTGTTTTGAGGTTGTATATTGATAAAAGTTGGCTTTCTGATATAAGAATTAGAGAGCTAGGACCTCCAATTTCAAGTCTTGATGTTTGTTATACATCTGTCATCATGTCCTGCATGTGAATGTATTTGCTTCGACAACAAGGGTACTCATCGCCATTTTTTTGAAAATTAACATTTCCATAAGAGTATTTGAACAAAAGACTCTACAAAGAAAACATAGAGAGGGCTCTTGACTGTCACGAAAAAAATCAATGCAAGAAAAGTTGTTGCATGCAATTGGATTTGAGCCAAAACCATATGATGATCAAACTCGGTTATTTGTTAATCACATGATCTTGTTATAAGAACCCGTGAATCTTTGTGTTGTTTGTGCGAAAAATTGAAAAGACAGCTTGTTCTTAAAATAAATACATTCAAATTAAGTATATATACACACACATACACACACGAATCCTGATATAAATATTGCTCTGAGTTCTTGAGATATGAGTTCTTACCTTAGATGTGGTATGCAATATGATCTGTTGCTCAGGGCTCCTCCCCATCATGTCTTAGCTCTTTCTTTTCTCCCAAATAGACAATATGATTATACATAGGTTTTGGTTTGAATTTGCAAGTATTGCTAACAGTGACCTAAGGTGTTCACAATATTTAACTTTTTTTTGTAGAATCATTGTTATGGAGGAGGAGGAGGTGGTATTGGAACCTAAGGTGTTCACAATATTTAATTCTGAAAATGAAGCTCGAGATTGCTACGCTAGCTATGCGAAAAAAAAAGATTTTGGGTGGATCACAAAATATTCTAAGAAGCGCGCTGATGGGGTGAAGGCTAATATTACTTATGGTTGTAATCGGAGTGGAAAGCCAAGAACAACAGCTTTGAATCCCGTAAAATCTCATCCAACGACAAAAACAGATTGTAAAGCCGCTATGAATATCTCTTTGCAAGTTGACGGAAAGTGGATGTTGAATTCGATTGAATTGAATCATAACCATGAGATGGACCCGGATAAAGTGAGATATCTTAAGTGCTATCGGGATCTTCCATCACATGTGATGAGGACAATTGAATTGAGCACAGCAGCCGGAATCAGATTGAACAAAACAATTTCGTCATGTGTGATCGAAGCTGGGGGCCCTGATAATTTGACTTGGTTAGAAAAGGATGCAAGGAATTACAAAGATAAAGTCAGGCGTTTACAACTCAAGGAAGGGGATGCCGAGGCAATGAATAAGTACTTTGTCAAAATGCAAAGAGGCGACAGTGACTTCTTTTATGCTATCGATGTTGATGAAGATTACCGATTACGGAATGTCTTTTGGGCCGATGGTAGGAGTAGGGAGTTATATAAAGAATTTGGCGACGCCGTCACATTTGACACCACTTACCTTGTTAACAAGTTCGATATGCCTTTCGCACCCTTTGTAGGAGTCAACCATCATGGACAGTCCGTTTTGTTTGGATGCGGTTTGATCTCACGGGAGGACACGACTTCATTCGTATGGTTATTTGAGACTTGGCTTTCTTGCATGTCCGATTGCTATCCTAACGCCATCATCACAGACCAATGTAGGGCAATGCAAAATGCGATAAGTCAAGTTTTTCCAAAGGCACGCCATCGTTGGTGTTTGTGGCATATCATGAAAAAAATTCCTGACAAGTTAAAGGGATACAATGAGTATAAGCAAATTAAGAAATGCTTGAAGAATGCTGTATATGATTCCTTGAATCCAGAGGAGTTTAAACATAATTGGGCAATTCTCATCGAAGAATTTAAGTTAGAAGAGAATGATTGGTTAGCCGGATTGTACGAGGAGAGAAACCGATGGGTACCGGCATTTGTGAAAGACACCTTTTGGGCAGGGATGTCAACAACCCAACGAAGCGAGAGCATGAATGCATTCTTTGACGGTTATGTCCATGCCAATACCACATTGAAGGAATTTGTGGAGCAATATGAGAATGCTTTATGTAAGAAGGTGCAAAAAGAAGAAGAGGCGGACGCCCAATCCTTGAACGTAAGAATTCAAAATGTGTCTCCATATGATTTTGAGAACCAATTTCAGCAAGCGTACACAATTAAGAAATGTCAGCAATTTCGAGAACAAGTAGCCCAATTGATTGGGTGTAGTTTGACTATTGGATCGGTAGTAAATGGTATTTCACAATTTGGCATTGAACAAGACATTCTTGTTGGGAAGAAAAAAAATACATTTAAAACTGCTACTTTCCTTGTTCATTTTGATGAAAAGTCAAGAGAAACACATTGTACTTGTCGGTTGTTTGAAAGTACGGGGATGGTGTGTGCACATATGATAAAAGTTTGGTCCAAAAAGAAGCTTGAAGTTGTGCCCGATAAGTACATTCTACGACGGTGGATGAAAAACTTGGTGAGAAGTCACACAAAAGTTAAGGTCAGTTATGCTAATTGGGAACGCAAGCCTGAATTTGTTCGCTATGATAATTTGTTGAAATTATTCAACGAGGCAGCAAATACAGTCATATATTCCAATGTGAAGACTGATAGGATGGCGGCTAGTTTGCGACAAATAAAGGCGGAGAATGATTTATACAGTGAGGAGTGCCTAAGTCAAATGCCTACGGTTGGAGACGTACAAAATAATTTGGCAAGTTCCGAAGATAAATCAAACCCCGTGGGTGATCCAAGTAAAGGGCCTCGTAGAGAGCGACCGCCGACTAAGAGAAAACAATCAATGACCGAGCAAGTAATTAGGAAGAAAGCAAAATCAAACAAAAGGATCCAATGTAGTCGTGCCAATCCGAACACAATAACGGTATTACCAATCATTTCTTTTCAATTAAATATGAAATTTATATGTAATTAAATTCATTGCCTTGCATAACAAGTGTAATTAAATTCATTCCTTCTAGGATGCGGAAGGCTTGGATGGTTTTGAGAATAACTACAGACTTTTACGACACACAAGAGAGTGCAATCGCTAATGTAAGTATGGGTTGGTTTGCACTACATATTTCCCTTTCAATTGTTTGTATTGTTACATGTTACTACATTGAGAATTGGTTATATTTGTCAGCCATCGCAGATGAGTGTAGGACATGTTGGCACTTGGAGTATAGACCTTAATGAATCTCTGTTTGATTTGGATCAGTAAGGTATAGCTTTAGATTGGTTAAAAGTTGGATATATATCGTTTCGTATCGTGTCCTAATGACATTGCTTTTGACTCATTGCTTTTGCAGGTTCTTGGTTTTAGATATAAGTAGTGGAGCAAGAACTTTTTGGATACGGGTTGGAAGACTTTATGTTTTTTGTGGATATCATTTTAGCACACAGTATTTTTGTAAATGCTAACATTGGAACAAGTGTATATAGATCTTGTAATCACTCTGTGTAGCTAAATTTTTTGGATACGTGCAAATGGTAGCTTATCTTGTAATCACACATTGGAACAAGTGTGTTTGAATGTCCCTTATTTGTGTCCCTTTTGCCTTGGAAAAAATTTGACAGGGTTCCTTTGCTTTATGACCTAACCCGACGCCTCGCGTCTCAAACAAGCATCAACAAACACAAAAATTGCACAATACAACTTTTTCACCATGATACAACAACTTGTTCATATAAACAAAAGATGATACAAAGGATAAATGTCATATTACAATTCCATATGCCCAAATACAAAGTTGATATGCCCATAAATTTATACACTATCATGCCTCGCTACACTTCATGTTCATGCCCACAAGTTGCATCTTCAGGTTAACTCTCCACTTAAGTCATAGGGCTTCTTGGTTTTTGGTCTTCTTAAAATGAAACCTAATGTTTAGTCTTTAGTCTCCATTTGTCTCTATTTCACGTTCATGTTCATGCCTTGAGTCCTCTTCTTGATCGTGTTCCAAATCCTCTTCATGCTCATGTTCACGACTCCACTTCATGTTCATGCCTTGAGTCCTCTTCTTGATCGTGTTACAAATCCTCTTCATACTGATGGAATTGCATGCTGGAGTTGGTTGATGTTTTAGAAGGTTGATTGACGAAAGCCCATTATGTCTGGTTTGTTGCTGTTGGTTCTTCGAGCTGGAGTTGTTATGGCTGATTCCTTGAGTTCATGCCTTGAGTTCATGCCTTGAGTTCCTGTTTGTTCATGCCCTGGTTTGTATGTTGGTTCATGCCTTGAGTTCATGCCTTGAGTTCCTTGAGTTCATGCCTTGAGTTCCTACTGTCTGATCTCTGCTCTCTGTTCTCACACTTTGCTTTTGCCTACAAACCACTCACATATTAGCAGACCATCCAAACTTGCCAGAAACAAGCACACATGGAGATGAGGCAGACAAAATAAAATGGAGATGAGGCACACATGGAGATGAGGCAGACCATCCAAACTTGCCCTTACGTTATACAAGTGCCTTCAGTTATACCAAACCAAGCCAAACAAAATTGAGGTTGGCTATAAAGCCAAACAAAACTACATCAACTTAACCAAAGCAGACATAACATAAATTCAGATGAGATGATGATCCCAACAAAGTTGACGTACACCCGACTACCATATTCTAAACTGGGCTCCAACAGCTAGCTAGTAAGATTCTATTAGCTAGATTATAGGATATCACTCCGGTAGCTAGCTATTAATCTTTTGAAACAAACATTCTACTTCAACAGCCATCGCAGATGAGTTTGATCACATAAACAGCTTCAAGATTAATCATTCTACTTCAATCTTTTTGGTAGTCGTCAATCAAGAAAATAAGAAAATCAACGTCAATAGTAATTAAGCACCCATTTGGCAATTGAAACGTGTGGTGCAAATGCTCTCTTTTCCTGACCAAATGTTAGCATTTGAGGAATTGGCGAAAATAGACATAAATCAAAAGGTATTTTGTTACTTTGCAAGCTTGGGGTTCATGTCTATTCCAGAAAACATAGGTCTAGATTACATCCAAATGCCCCATGTGAACAAATCAAGACCCATATGCAAGCAAGAGCTGAAACTGATAAAGCTAACATTTTGGCAAGAGCTGATAAAGCAAGAGCTGAAACAATCCTGTAGAAGGCTTCTTCTGAATTATTGTTGGCAATCTGAGTGGATTTTGGTGAGCCATTTGACTGAAACATAGAGACTTGGTTGCTATGAAAACCCAGTTGGAATGGTTCCTTTGGTCGTCTGTTGGTGATCCAAGTGGATAAAACTTGGACCAAGGGAATGAAACTTCCTAGATTAATGTGGTGTAAATCTCTTGAATCTCTTGAATCTTGGACCAAGGGAATGAAAACCACAAAATCTAGATTGAGTAAGGAATGACAGAATACTAGGAAGAAAAGAATTAAGACTAAAGTAATAACTAGCAAACTAAGTAGTAAATCAAGTAATAATGATCAGTTGCTACCGCGTAACAGAGAGACAGATGGCTACCGCGTAGGGTCGGGTCGGTACCGGCCGCCGAATGCGGCGTCGTTGGGTGGTGGAGTTTGCGAGTGGCTGTGGTTGTGGTCGGCGTTCTCCCCCTTCGGGTTTCCGTTCCTGGTTCCTGTAGGGTCGGGTTGTTTCCGGTCGCGCGGCGTGGTTGGGTGGTGGAGATCGCAGGCGGCTGTGGTTGGTCGGCGTTCTCCCCCTTCTTCTTCCTCCTCCGTCTTCGTCTCTCTCCCTCTCTCTCCATCTCAGTACCGAATTAGGGCAATTTGCTGGGTCTGAAATTTGGGTCCAAAACGACGTCGTTTTGGACCCAAATTTTTTTAATGTGCTGGTCGCAAAACGACGTCGTTTTGCGGCTGGGCCCCACAGTTTCCTTCCGCCGTTCCTGATGGTTTCCTGGTAAATAGCAAAATTGGATATAAAATTTGTCAAATGACATGTACGACTTTCCTTTTGAATTTGAAATAATGTACTAACTTAGACTAGATATTTTATATGCTAATTTAAGTGAGAATTGAAAAAGCATAACACGGCACATACGTGGAAAACCCCTAAAAGGGTAAAAACCACGGGAAGAAATCAATCACTAAAATAACCATTGTGCAATTACAAAGAAACCTATACTTACAACTACGACTCCTCACAGTTGTTCCAAGGTTGGTTTGCCGAATCCACATTCACTGCACCATGATTGATTTGCTTGCGCCTTGAATCCTCAAGTCTTCCTTAGATCGAAATCAAGAAAATCACCGTTCAGCTCTGGAGCCGTCGTCCTCTTCAAAAAACCTAAATTTGCCTCGCCGTATAATTCGTACTAATCTCAGAACCCTAATCTAGTTTTTATAGACGACGCGAGGCTGTCGCTGGAGCGACATCAAAGTCGCTGGAGCGAAAGTAAATGTAGTGGAACCAAAAACGAATACAAATTACAGATTGATTTCTTCCACTTACTTAAAACAGACGCTCTAGAAAGGAAAAGACAACTTATGAAACTATAAGACCAATGAATAAAATAGTTGTTTTGAAGATAGCCCGGAAGTTCCAACTAACAGTGACTGAGCGGAGACGATGGAGCTTACAGAATTGGAGATTTTATGCCCTTTGAAACAATAGTGGTCCATTGGCTAACAAAACCTGTCCAAACATTACCAACTTTAACACTGGCATAACAAAACCTGTCCAAACATTTCACAAAACCAGCCAACGAATCAAGAAGCCAAGAAGCCGCTAAGGGCAAGGCAATGTGCATTATATTTTCCGAGCATTGTATTACTTCGCCGCCAAAAACACAAAAACAGCATGAGCACACGAGAGAGATAGAGAGCAATTCAAATTTTCCTTTTCTAATCAGATAACTAAACAAATGTTAACAATAGAAATACAAGGCTACAACGAGATTATATGGGTAATGGAACAATACTATCGTTGCGCAGGAAGAACATACAAACTAAATTAGCTCAATACAACTTTGACTATCCATGTGGAATAGAACTCCGACCAATCATATGCACATGTGCATTCATTGTTACGCAATCAATGTATTTGCTTCCTGGCAGAAAGTTAAGAGAATCTCATAAGCGGAAAAGTTGAAGCAATTAACACCAGAGAAGCCCTAACATTAGCAGAGACGAACCTTCTTTGCAGTACAATGACGGGAAACCATTTGGAGATGGAGCAGATGAATGACGGAGGAAGTAGCAAGTTCAATATTCTCAAAACACTGATCAAGAGTCAAGTCATATTTGCCATGGGACGAAAAGCCGTTACATCACAAAAAATTTGCTAGGATTTTTTGAAGGGATGTACCAGATTTCCATGACTATGCTTGTCCTTCAAATAACCGACGTCTTACAGATTTCACAATGTTATCAAAGACCGCATCATTTTCGGCCAAGTAGCGCTCAGCTTCCTGTCTATTCGTCACAACATCCCCTTCTATGAAGAAGTTGTTTCCTTCTTCCACAATGACTCCATGTTCGCAAGCCAAATCCAAGACCTCAGACTCGCACTGAATGCCTCTGCCGAAATGTATCGCTAGTTCAGCCTTCTTCATTGGAGGAGACAATTTATTTTTCACGACTTGGACACAAATCCCAAGACCAGTTACCTAATGAACAGACAGAATGAAAAACTCCAATTGAGTGATTGACAAAGGTATCAGGCACCTACTTAAGTTCAATGCCATCCCTACATAGAAAGCTTCCAACGACCAACTTGCTTTAAACGTGACAACTTCTATCATTTCACAGTTCATATTCATATAACCTAAACCAAACTAGACCAGACCAACCTAAGCCTTATGTCCCAATAAGTTAGGTGGGCTCTATGTTAACTCGTTTTTGCCATTTCAGTGAAAGCCAAGGTCAATATATCATGTACTAAGTTCCTATTCTTTTTCACCACAGCATCCTGTGTAAGTCTAGGTCTTCCCCTCCTCCTAGCATATACATAAATAGATATTACCAGTTTACCTTATCGGTGCATCTCTTGGTCTACGCCGAATTTGATCAAGCCCCCACTCTCTCAACTTATCTTCATTAGTTCTACCTCTACCAATTCATAAATGCTTCCGTTTCTAGTTTTCTCTCTCCTAGTATTACCACTCATCCATCTGCATTTCAGCTAATAGTCATTCTATTGTGTTGTGTCTTGGTTGCTCAAAATTCTGTCATGTATAACATCGTTGTCCTTGTAGCTTTTTATACCAAAAAAAAGTTCTTTCAATGTTGTATCTTTTGGTCACATAATATGCCAAAAATTGTTCGTCTTATCTTTCCCTTTTATAGATGTGCCTATCAGTAAAAGTTTACCTTATCCCCAATCTTGAGCAATCCTGTTCTTGAAATTCTCATCCTTATAGCCGCATGAAATGGCAAGGCATTTCCACCACAAGTGACCTCCTCTGCATGTCCAAAGCCCTTCACGGATTTTACATTAGATCTCACCTAGATGTCAGCGAGATGGCCAAAAGTACACATTAGCAGACATACAACCTGATCCAGAATGATGAAGCAAATCAATGACTAATTAAAGTTCAACCTGATTAACAAATATGATTAGGGTCTGAGATTGGCATAACGAATAACGAATTTTCCGCAGTGCTTGGGTCATTACTTGTGATTGCATGTCCTTGTAATTGTCACCAATCAGAACATCAATTTCATGCTGGGGAACAAGAGCGGCTACCTACAAAAAATAAACACATGGTGAACACACACTTCGTATATATTATGAAAATAATGCTATAAGAAACCAGATAACCTATCAAGAATACACCCAGCAGTAAACAACCAAAAGTCGAGGCATGGCTTCTGCTAGCAACAAAGGACATTCAAGTACAAAATAGTCTCGAGTAGCACAACATGCTTTATGTGCTAAAGCAGAAAGTCCAATAGAATGACGTTAAGAACTTGCCCAATATAATTTATCTAATACCACAAGAACTAATGTGAGAGTCTAGGCGGCCTCTCCACTGGGATAGCCAATTGGTTTGGAGTTCGACGCATGGAAAAAGAAGAATATGACGTGGAGAGGTGGGAGAGAGGGCGAGAGAGAGAGAGAGAGAGAGAGAGAGAGAGAGAGGACTCACACTATCAACCACAATCACATCCACTGATCCACTTTTGGTCAGTGTATCAACCATGCACAGCAAATTTTCAGCCGAGTCTGGCTGAGAAATGAGGAGGTTTTCCGTGTTTACACCTATTGCTTCCGCTAGGGAAGGGTCCATTGCGTTCTCCACATCGAGATATGCACAATACCCTGCAATAAGTACCATTCAGTGTCCACAGATGATAAACACTCCAAGAAGGAAGTGAAGAGTAATTATGACAAGCATAGTTGTATCTCACGACAGATGATAGAATACATGTGTATTTGGCAGCCATTGGATCTCTGCAAAGCAACTTATTATTACATAAACAGCAACTAAAATTTATGAACCATGCATAAGTGACTTCTTTTAGTAGACATTTTACACCAAGGCATCCAATTCGTATGAGAAACACGTCACATCCAATATTTCACTTAATGGACTTTGTATGAAGGTACACTTTAAAATCATATCTATACTGTGTAAATTTAACATTAGGAAACTTGATGAAATATGTTTGATCAATGATCATAAATCAAGGGGCTAAGGACTATCATGAACAAGAGTGTGCCTATGCTAATCAAGAAGTATATTCCGTCCACACTTAGAAATCCAGTGGAGCAAGGTAATATTTGGCCAGAAAATGGCCCGCCTATGCAATGCCTTCAGGATCTCCCTGATGTTCAACCCCAACCAAGTTCAGGCAATCATGCAGGGGACCATGGCAACACCAACCTTGTTAGCTCTCCGATTTGACATTCAGGTTCTAGTTTCGGGGGGAAAGAAAGACTTTCTTTTAGCTCCTTAGGCAAGAACGTCTATAGGAGACAGGAGAGGCTACCTTCCATTGCAGGAGAGGATATGTGACACATTGAACGTTTGTGTTTACAAAATTATCAAGAGACAGTACAAATGCAACATAACACATTGAAATTCTAAATAAATTCACACATTTAGCAAATTAAACACGAATATCATTCACATCATTCTATCAGAACTAATAGAATAAACAATAAAGCACGCTGAAGAATATATTACATCATTACCTACATCAGAAATATTTCCTCATCTAATGAAACATTTAAAAATATTAACTAAATGACGATGGATCAATCGGAAGAAGTGGCCACCTTCTCACAAGCGTCTGTGCTTCTTAGTTATGGGTCATAAACAAAATGTGCAGTTATTAAGTTCTACTCACAACAACTGAAAGATGCTTTGAGTCTAGACTCTAGAGGTCCAAATAAAACCATGCCCCTTACAAGAAGGCAAAGTAAAACTGCTTAACTGCAATTCTGTAAGTCCACGCCTCCATTTTGGCCCATGCATAGACATTTGAGAGCAATTTAGGCATGGCACCACAGAAGCGTGGAGCCATGGAAAATGCTCAAAATAGAAAATCACAGTCACAGATTCCTAACTTTGATGTTACAAGCTTAGGCTTCCAATCTCCGGGATGAATTTTTCTTACCCATGCAAAGGGCAACATTCTTTGGAGTACATTCTCATGAATAATATGTAACAGTTTGTGGTAGCCCCCAAGAAATATGCAATTATCAAAGTTTCCTTAGCCTACCAAGTGCAGCTGTATTAGCTAACTGAGCTTTTGTTAACCATGAATCTAACAGTGGTAATCTTCCTTTTCCAGAGAGGTCCTAACAAATCGTGTCCCAAATATATCAACTATACAATTCAAAACTGGTAGGAAACAAAGCAATTTGTACCTCCAAGCTTTTGGGCCTCCTTGATGATATGAAGGGCAAGAGTTGTCTTGCCTGATGCTTCTTGCCCATAAATTTCAACTATCCTACCCTGCATGGTGAGGAAAATTATTGACTTTTTTTAATATAACGTGCAGCTGTGAAACTAACAACCATAACAGAAAACATGACATAAATTCAACTTAACAACCGAAAAAAAGCACAACAAAAAAAGTTGTCTGCAACCAGTGGTCCCAAAACATTTGCCTAAAGTTGCAGAAAAGAATTATGAAGAGAAGGCATCTTACAATTCCTTGCCATGTCTTTCTCTGTTATCTTAAGAAAGTGCAACAAAAAAATTGTTAAATACCACGAAGAAGCAATACAAGAAAATATCCTTCTGAGCTACAAAGAAAAGAAGTAAAACTCCAAGCAAGCAAAAGCTAGAAACCAAATGGCACATTATATCAAAACACCCCAAGTATCTGGCCAAAGTCAAGGGCATAAAAGAGTGCCCTTACAAGTTACGAATGAGCTCCTTCTTCATCTAAAGAGGCAGCTCTACCACGTTGGCCTACAGCAACCATATCAGCTTAAACACCGCTGAAGTTCACAATTCCCCACAAAAGGGGAAAGCAGAACAAAAGCCTAAGTATCAAGAAGTAACACCTCCCATCAGACCATGTAAGAATTAGCGGGAAAGTATTTTTCAAAATGAAGCAGAGATTTAAAACATCCCATCCAGAAAACTAACAACATTGTCCAGTTTGGGCTAGGCCCTCACGGCTTCAAGGCACATCATCAATAGTAAGTATGAACTAATATAGTCCAAGCACCCCACCCACCAACCCACCCACAAAGCCACACGTCCTAGTTCAACTGATCCGGACAACAGCATGCTCCTGATTCTGGGACTCAAGAGATGGCTCATACATACTCTAGAGGTGGCCCCCTACACACCACCCACTCTTCCTACAAATATAATTTTTAACATCCCATCCTAAACTGTTATGATTTTGTTAGCTTTCGGCTAGACTCTCAAAGCTCTATTAACGCACTGTTCCCAGTTAGGGAGGTGAATTAAATTATAAAGTCCACGACCTTTTCCTACCAAACTGACGTGGCACAAAATATTACAAGATGCTTCCGCGAGACGACCCTCTGTAGCCACAGATACGAACACAAATGCAACAATGTATGTAGCACGGGCACTTCTTGGAGGTCCCCCTACCTGTGTCGGACACGGCGGAAAACATATGGGACACGCCATTTGGCATGAACGGCGGGGACACAGACTAGGACATGACGGGACTATATTTGTTATTTTTTTAATTTTTTAGGGGCAAATATGTTATTACATAACATATGTGGGTGTTAACAGCAATTAAGTATTTAAAGCCGTAACATACCCAAAATACCCAAATCCACAATATACTTATTTTCTACGCCTACATTGCACCCTCTCTAGCTCGTCTCTCTCTCTCTCTCTCTCTCTCACTATCTCTCGCTCGCTCTCGATCGCTCTGTGATCTGTCTCTCTCTCTTGGTCTCGACTCTCTCACTGTTTCTCTCTCTCTCTCTCTCTCTCTGATATATATAAATATATATATGCATACATATGTATATATATATCATGTACAATGTACATATGTATATGTATATAAGTATATAGTAATGTAATGTTGTTTCATTTGAGTAGTATTAATATCCATTCATTAATCATTGTATAGTATGTATGTACATATATTATATATCCAAAAAAAATTGTTGTGTCCCCGCTATGTCTATGTCCTCATTTTTCCAAAAATCCTGTGTACGTGTCCTTGTCTGTGCTACATAGGCGACAATTCTCAAAGAATGGAGACACAACACTGTGGAAACACGAGATATTTTTAAATAATTTCTCTAGTCATAGCATACCGACATTGCAACCACTAAATATATTTTTTCGTCATTCTATCGAATGCATTATTGAACCGAATGTGCAAGTATGTATACATAAACGGATACTTTCTATTACACTTTTGGCTCTTTAGATTGCAAATATCTAACCCCAAAAAACTACTAAAATTCAGCCTGCTGTGCATGTGCGTGTCCCGTTGTGTCCCCTGCGTGCAGCCCTTTAAAAAATAGGAAGAAAAAATGTCAAGTATTTTTGGAGCACAAAATGCCATTTCAAATCACCCTATTTTGCAAATTACGAAAATAACTCACTGAAGAGGTTACCAGATAGTAGTTGTTCAAGTATTTGACCTATACCAGCAACACTTCTTACAACTTGTCTCATCCTTGATTTTGGAGGCTGTCAAAGTCCTGAAATAGATTGACTTAATTTTCACTAAGGTTTCCAGATGGAAGGAGAGAAACCAAAGAAACACTATTTGGTTTACTATCAGGGTAACTTTCTACATGGGTCGACAGACTATCAAGAAATGATTGAAGTCAGCAATATGAGGTATGTTGACCTTAACTGTCAATCAAGGACACAGAGAAGATAGAAAAGTCCAATGAAAACTAGCTACAATGCCAACAACAAGGTCCACAACTGTAAATAACTTAAAAATCACTTTTTTGGCCTTTAATGTGTGTAAATATGAACATCAGAACATGTAGTGAACAAGGGAAAGCTTGATTTGTGTAAATACAAACATGTACTGAAATACAAAAAGCTTAATTTCAAATACAATATTAGAGCCACTACCATATAATCCTATAAAATAAAAGCGTTGTGAAGCCTTCACAATGAAAGAAAAGGTATTCGGAGCAGGACTGGCTTAAGGATACCTATAGGTAGCAAAATGACAGAAAAATCCATATCAGTTATCAACAGCTATAGGTAATTATCATCATGAAATGCCAGAACTAGTGGAGGCAACTTCGTACTGCATGAAATTTTGGCTTCATTACGGTTCTACTACCACCGAGTATTTGCAACATATTTTGCAGTTCGATGTGGCAAACAGGAACTATAGCTTTTTCAGGAAGTCACCTTGGGTAATCCTCCAATCCCAAGAGCTATATCAAGCTTCAATGAGCCGGTAGATATCACAGGCAAACACCTTGAACTAAAGAAGCGCTGCAAAGACAACATAGACTCTCTGCCAAAATCACCCGCTAGCCTTGAGAGAGCCAGGTGCAGTGCAGTATCTTTTTCCTTTGCCCTGACTTCATTGTGAAGTTCATCACGTTCAAATTCTGAAACCCCAACTGGAAACAAGAGAAAAATTAAAAATTTTGATGAGTTAGATGATGGAGCACATATGCAGGCATAGGTGGGTACAACTACACGTACTGCTAAGGCACGAGCATGTCAACAGGGAAAACATAAAAAAAAAGAAAAGAAAGAAGAGATGACACGGGTACCGCAGGGATATGACTGTACAAACTTCTTTCTATGTAGCACAAACACTCCTCGGAGGTCCCGTACCCATGTCAGACAAGCCGGGGACACAAGCACGCCGGAAAACGTACGGGACACGCCATTTGGCGTGTTCAATTGGTTCAATTCATGTTTCGAAGGGGAACATGCAAGGGACACAGCGGGGATACGAGGGGACATGGCGGGTTTATATTTGTTATTTTTTAAAAATATTTTGAGGGAAAATATGTTATTACATAACATATGCGGGTTTAAACAACAACTAAGTATTTAAAACCCTAACATGCCCAAATCCACAATCTACTTCTTTTCTACGCTTGCATCGTCCTCTCTAGTATGTCTCTCTCTCTCTCTCTCTCACTGTCTCTCTCGCTCTGTGATTATACTATATATATGTGTGTGCATGTGTAGGGTATCTCTTTGATTTGTATTGAGTATATTGTAATTTTGTTAGAATAGTATTAATGTTTATTCATTAATAATTTTAGAGGCAATCTCTCATATTTAACAATAAGAAAATCAAATGCAAAAATGATGTAAAATACTTAGTTAATGAAAGATTCAACCCGCAAACCACAATTAATGCCACTAGTATTGTACAAATCAATTAAATGTCATTACATTAAACAAAAGTTGTTAATCGCCCAATACTGGAACCAAACCGGCACACTTTGGGTTGCGTACCATTCCGATCAAGTTACCGGATGGTCTGGTCATTTCTGGCTGTATAACGGATCTTGTCCGAGCCACTTTTAAATTTTTTTTTTTCATTGGATATTTTTTGTAATTGCAGCAAACTTAAGTCTGAGAAAGCAGTTAGACCTTAACTTAAGGTCCTTAAGTTGCCCTAACGAAGAGCCAAAGTGTGAAACCCCATTGCAAAGTTATCAATCTTGTACCAGCGAATGTTCCGTGAATGTACCGGTACAAGTGTGTTCAAGTGTACCGTTTCCGATTTATCGCTAAAAAATAATAATTTTTTAGCAAAAAATTATATGACAAAATAAACAGCACAACTTAAAAATAAATCACCAACATAATATCTAAAATAAGTTTTCAACCGTTTTAGAGAAACAAATATCAAACAACATTAAAAAAAAAGGAAGAAGATCTTGCTCTCCTCCAAAGTAACAATCTCTACCACCCCAATCGTATTGACTTTTATTCTCATTTGGAGAATTGTCATCATCATCATCAAAAGTAGTCTCATTATCATCCAATACCTCAAGTGCAAACTCCCATCCAAGATCTTCTCCATCAGGTAAACTATTCTTTTCACACACCCAATCATCTAAAATATTTATGTTGTCAAGACTAATTGGGTCTAGAGCATCTTTTTTCCGGCTAATATTCCTACAAGTACACATACATTACTTTCATATCTAAAGACTTTGTACTTGAATTTTAAAACTTCCAATCATAAACATACCTTTCATGAAGTTTAAAATTGTAACGAACAAATGCTAGATCATTTCACCTCTTGTGTTCTAGCCTATTTCTCTTCTTGGAATTTGATGAACTCAAATGTACTCTAATTCCTGTCGCATCCAGTTGCACTACAACATTGACTAAGAATTCGAACTACAAATTTTTGCAATTGTTGGCATTCATTTCCAAATTGCTCCCACTATGCAACTATTATAAACAACATTCAAAATGGTTATTCAATTTTAAAAGAATGTTTTTCATAAAATGACTTGCGAAATAGAAAAACATACATGGATTAAGCCTCTCACGTTGTCGAATGTTAATTCTCACGTTGATTGTTTATATTCTTCAAGTTGTTCATTTATTTTCTCTTGCATGCTATTATCTGGAACTAACATAATGAGAGCGGGGAGCAATCACCTACTGACTTCTTTTTGCTTGGTGAAAGAAGCCTGAAAATAAATTTCAGGATTAAGAAAGCAACTGGCAGCATGAAGATGACTGTGAAATTGTTTGTCCCACCTCGCATCAATCACCCTAGTATAAGGGTGCACATAAAAATCCTAGGCTGTGTTCGGTTCGGAATTTTAGAACCGGGTTTTAAGAAACAAAACCCAAAATGGCTGTTCGGTTCGGAATTGAAGAACAGAGTTTGCAAATTCGCATTATCAGAAATGTTGAAACCCAAATTCAGACTTGGTCCATGTTCCATTTCTCTCTCATGGAGTTCATCTGCTCCAACCTCCATTCGTTCTTCCGCTTTATATTGTTGGACTAGAAGCTATATAAAGCGCTTAACTAAACGTCCGGTTTCATTCCTCCCCGTCACTGATCAACTTCGAAGCCCTCAGCAAAATGGCGAGAGACCGAACCAAATCTCCGGTGGAGAAAGATGCAGAAATCGGAGCTCCGTCGAAGAAAGACCGCAGCGGAAGCAAATCCAAGAGGAAAGTAGAAGTCAAGTCTGATTCCGACTCCGAATCGGAAGAAGGCAGCAAGCACAGTAGTCGAAGCAAGAGGAAGAGAAGTCGAAGCACCAAGCGAAAGTCACGAAACGACGACGATTCTCTTTCGTCTTCGTCGGAGGATGAAGATTCGGACTCGGAGTCCGAGAGTACGGAGTATTCGTCGTCGTCGGAGGAGGAGAGGAGGCGGAGGAAGAGGAGGGAGCGGAAGAAGAGAGAGGATAAGGAGAGAAGACGGAGGAAGAAAGAGAAAGAGAAGAGGAGGAAGAAGGATAAAGACGGAGGAGATAAGAAGAAGAGAAAGAAAAAAAAGAAGGATAGTGAGAGGGGGAAAAAAGGAGCTGTCACGGACTCTTGGGGGAAGTATGGGATTATCAGAGAAACCGATATGTGGTAAGGGTTTCGTTAATATCTAGTTTTGTGATGCCTTCGTTCGTTCTGAATTAGGGTTTGCGTTTGGTTGCTCAGACAATGCAGTGACAGCAAATATGTACAATTTCGTTTGGTTTCGGTTGCTCAGAAACCGTTTGGTTTCGTTTGGTTCCTTTTCTAAACAGATTTTTGAATACCGACGGTGGAAGAGGAAGAGGCGGCGGCGGCGCCACTGAAGTCGGAGAATAATCAGGTGGAGGAGGAAGAGGCTCCGGTCCGTAATTATTGACTTGTAACTTTTTTTTGAATTCAAAACACGAAAATCAAAACGATCTAAGTTTCTGAATTTTAAAATCAAACAAATGTCAAAACGAACAGAATTTCTCAGCTAATTTCAGAACTCAGTTTCTGAGAAAATTTTACAATTTCTTCCCAGAACCACCAAACGAACGCAGCCCTATTGTTTAGCCTTTGCTTTGATTGACTCTTTTACTTTATCCATGGCTTCATGCAAGTAGTTCACAGATGGTTTCTCATCACCACCCACAAGACAAAGAACTCTTACCAAAAGTTCACTAATTTTAACCAGGATTTGACATTGTGACCAAAACTCCCTATCATCAAAACATAATTTGAGCAATCTCTTTTCCCACGTTACTTTTTGCAAAACGAGATTCAAGCCGTTTATCGCTAGTGAACATTTGTCGAAGTTCTTTCTTAAATTGAAGCAAACATTTGCGACAAACTTCTTAAGTCTCCAGCTTTTGCTTCAATTTAAGAAATAATTTCGACAAATGTTCACTAACGATAAACGGCTTGAATCTCATTTTGCAAAAAGTAACATGAGAAAAGAGATTGCTCAAATTATGTTTCATGATAGAGAGTTTTAGTCACATTGTCAAACCGTGGCTAAAATTAGTGAACTTTTGGTAAGAGTTCGTCTTGTGGATGGTGATGAGAAACCCACTATGGGCTATTTGTATGAAGCCATGTATAGAGCAAAAGAGGCAATCAAAACACAGCTAAACAAATAGGATTTATGTGTACACTCCTTATACTAGAGTGATTGATGCTAGGTGGGACAAACAAATTCACAGTCCTCTTCATGCTGCCAGTTGCTTTTTAATCCTGAAATTTATTTTCAGGCGTCCTTCACCAAGCAAAAAGAAGTCAGTAGGGGATTACTCCCCGCTCTTATTATGTTAGTTCCGGATAATAGCATGCTACGAATATAAACAATCAACATTCGACAACGTGAGAGGCTTAATCTAGATATGTTTCTCTATTTCGCAAGTCATTTCATGAAAAACATTCTTTTAAAATTGAATAACCATTTTGAATATTTTTTATAATATTTGCATAGTGGGAGCAATTTGGAAATGAATGCCAACAATTGCAAAAATTTGTGGTCCAAATTCTTAGTCAATGTTGTAGTGCAACTGGATGTGAAAGGAATTAGAGTACATTTGAGTTCATCTATTCCAAGAAGAGAAATAGGCTAGAAAACAAGAGATTGAATGATCTAGTATTTGTTCGTTACAATCTTAAACTTAGGAAAGATATGTTTATGATTAGAAGTTTTAAAATTCAAGTACAATGTCTTAGATATGAATGTAATGTAAATGTGTGTGTACTTGTAGGAATGTAAGTCGAAGGAAAGAAGCTCTGGACCCAATTAGTCTTGACAACATAGATGTATTAGATGATTAGGTGTGTCAAGAAAATAGTTTACTTGATGGAGAGGAACTTGCTGAACCACCAACACTTGAGGCATTGGCATGGATGATAATGAGGCTACCTTTGATGATGATGACAACAATCTTCTAAATGAGAATGAAAGCCAGTACAATTATAATGGTGGGGATTATTACTTTGGAGAAGAGCAAGATCTTTTTTTATATTGTTGATCAATATTTGTTTCTCTAAGCCTCTCTAAAACGGTTGAAAACTTATTTTGGATATTATTTGGTGATTGACTATGTCATTTTGGATATTATGTTTGGTGATTTATTTTTAAGTTGCGGTGTTTTATTTTATATGTCAATTATAATTTTTTGCTAAAAAACATTATTTATATTACATTTTAGCTATAAATCCGAAACGGCATGACAAAACACATAAGTACAGGTATGTAACGTACCGATAACAAAAACGACACGCTCGTAGGTAAGAAATTGATAACTTTGCATTAAACAACCTAGAAAACATGCAGTTTAATCTGAAGCATGCTAAGAAGAGAAAAAAGTCTCACCAAGCTAAGTTCATCTTTATATAAGAGAGTACTAATCGTGTTGGCTACAAGTACAGCTAGGTATTTTCTCAATGTTGTTGAATATTTTGATACATATTGTTGGATCCATTTCTATAAACTTAAGCTTTTGGGATAATTGGTAGTTTACCATGGTATTAAAGTTCAGTTTAGGAGAAGTTTTGGGTTCAATCCCCTCCATTTGCATTATTACTCGGTTTGGATTCTACTTCTGCTTTTTTATTCAGTTTATCTCTATGTATGGATATCTGCATCTCCACGTGCAAGGTGGGGAGGGTGTTGGATAGGTTGCTACACATTGTTTGGCCCATTTCTTAATAACTCAAGCTTGTATGCAGGCGTACCGCGTAAAGTATCATTCCCTGATAGATAACTGCTTCACACTAAAGCATTGTTAACACATGTAGCATCAACAGTAACCAATTTGTCAAGTGCATTTGGATGATTTGTAATCAATTCATCGCAAATAGATCGAATAAAGAGGCATCATGTATCATACTCACAATAAATGCAAACCCTGCAGCAGAAACTGCTTGTTCACCGTATACTGTATAGAGACATACTAAACTTCACATGGTAAGAAAATCAGACTACTTAATAGTATGAAATTTGCCTCCACTTCAGGCTTTTTGACTTCCAACCACTAATCAACCAAGAAAATAATCACCCTCCGTCTTAGTAGTATGACATAATATTAATGAAATTAAGCAAAGGACTATTCATAATCATCATACGGGTAAATGGTCCGCCACCAGAATAATGAACCAGAATCCAGAACATACAGCTACAAAACCACCACAGATACCCAATATTAAAAAAAAAAAAAATCAAGCAACTCCTCCTAATGAGTAGAAAAAATATAATCTTGTAATAATCCATGTAGAAAAGGTGGTTGTAAACAAATCAGTGTTCAAAAAACAGGAAAACCTAATCAAAGAACCAGGACCTTCAAAGGGTAAGTTTAAAAGATGAAATATCAAAGTTCTTCATTGCCAAACATCCACATTCTCCACCCCGTGAATGGCCCAAAATAGAAATACTACCTATTTATCTGTATCCCACGGGTAGACTTACATACATAAAATATATTTACCTGCAGAGGAAACTAATCGGCTTCCAGCCCCAACCCAAGTGATTGCAAATTTGCTTCCACTCTGGGCAAATCAAAGACCACGATATACTCACGACAGCAAACAAAGCCGAAAGATAGCAGAGTGGGTGTGTGTGTGTGTGTGTGAGAGAGAGAGAGAGAGAGAGAGAGAGAGAGAGAGAGAGAGAGAGGGGAACCTCGTGGTGGAGAGAGCAGAGGAGGGGTCTTCTGGAGCGAAGATACTGAACAAATAGAGGTCTGAAAGAGACCATTGTTGCGCCCCTTTTTCGTTTTACCGGGGTGCCCAGTTTTTTAAGTGGAAGTGTGAAAATGAGACCGCCGTTTCGAAGTCAATTCCTTGATTTTCTTAATTTTCCTATTGACTCCTTTTTGTTGGATAAACTACACTTTCATCCCCAAACATTGTCATCTTGATTTATTTCAGACACAATAGGAAGCAAAGATAACTAAGCTGGCCCTCAATATATTGCATCTCCCAATTTCGTTAATTTTGCATCTAGTTTGTCTAATCTTTTGGCATCCAAGAAATACAAATTAATCATTCAAAACAATTCATGGATTCAAGTTTATGGTACATGCTAGTTAACTAAGTTTTATTCAATAAATGTTCGGAACATATATGTTTTCAAATAAATGGCTTCAATCCAATATGTGCCGAATAAGTCGAAAGTTTTATTTACTCGTTTAGTTCCCAGTATAAGGGAAAAAGAAAAATACAATAAAAACCTAAAAGCAAATCTCGCTAAAAATAAAAGAGAAGGGGTGGAATTTAAACCTCCCACGAATTTTTTGTATTACATAATAAATTAATAATTTTTTTAATACTAAAGTCAGAAGGCTGTTGAATTCTTTTTTGTCAGAAATTTAGAAGCATTTGACCGACTTTTAGTTAGCATGAGAAAGTGTTTTTCTCTTATACTTTTTAAAATCAAACATCAAAAAATAATTAATTTTCTTCGAAATTTTCCTCTGAAATTCTTTATTTTTCTTTCCACCGAGTTCCAAACAAAGCCTTAGGTTTTGTTTGGGTAGGTACAAAATGTACCTTTGACCAAGTGACTTTGTGTGGTGTTAATATCGAACGATCGCTTTTTCCAACGGGACAGCACACACTTTGGAAAGAACAATCACAATCTTCCCGAATCGCCATCTTCTACCTCTTTCTCCGTTGCATTTAAGATCATCATCACCGCCATCAACGTTGACATCAAGCTAGAAATCAATCAGCAACCAAATAACCATGCCGCCAGCAATCACTCGTCAGCTCTCCTGCTTCTCGTCCATCAACCGCAGATCCCATATACACGAGCGATCAGCTCCGTTCCTGGCTCTTCGCTCCAAGGTACTTACCCCCTTTCTTAAAAGGGTCAAAAGGGATTGGAGAGATGCAATTATGTATTTATATATGTGTGCGTACTAACAGCGTGGAAAAGAGATAGCAGAGGGAGAGAGTTTGGGAGAACCCGTGAAATCATTTGGGAGACGGATGAATGGAATTGGCAGGCATGAACTAACAGAGTGTGTGTTGATGGAGTTTCGGCGTGGAACTGCTATAACTTCATTGTTTTACAGCTGGTGGAAATTTTAGACATGCTTGCGAACTTTGGTTTTCCTAATTGCCCCTGTAGTTATTTGGATAAGAGGAGGTTGAGGTTAATTAAAGGGGTTTTAAAGGGGGGAAGTCTTGGTAAATGCCTTGAAGGCTTTCAGATGATTCAATATGTTTAACTGGTATTTGGAACTAGTCAATGATCACTTGGAGGAGCAAGTTGTGAGGACTTAATTGCAGATGGTTCTATCGGTTGTGAGGACTGGTGTGTTAGTGCACAGAGATTATTAGAGTGCATATGACAATTGTTTTAATTTGTGGTTCATCTCAAGTTTACTCTGGATTTAAAATTTTCTCTAGTGCGCCGGTTACCCCACCAGCAGGAAAATTACAGTCAGTCTTTGACTGAAGCATTCAATTTTATAACATACCCTTGACCAATAAGCTTATGTATGTGGTTAATGAAAAATATAGATCAGGTACCAGTAATAGTTTAGATTGTTCTTATTTGCATTGTCCCTGGCTGAAAGAATTTTTTTTAGATAAATGACCTGGCAGAGAGATCTACTTCATTTCATAGGATAAGGATGCTGAAACTATGTAATCATCGATACGGGGATTATAGTTGATGATATCAAGGTAATTGCATGAAATCTTCAGCCAAACCTCTAGAAGGGGTTGAAATAAGTGTCTTCTGAACAAAAGCTTCACAAAAGTGATGGTTTTGCTCTTTTAAACATTTACTTAGCACTGCCCTTTTTTCATTTTTGAAGTTGATATACCAATGTTAGAAGTGGTTGTCCTAGATATACTTTATCTTACATAAAAATAGACAGTTTTACTGCTGGGTGCTTTTTATATTTTTCCTATTTTATGGCATTTCAAGTGGTACTTACTATTCGAAACCTATATTTCATAGGTATTTGTTGTCTCTGCGACTGATGGAACTAGCAAAGGGATTTCTACACCAGATACTTCAAGATCCCATATTGAAGGCTCGGCGAAGTCTTATGCAAGTATGGATGAAAATGTCAATGGAAAAGGGACGAGTGAGCCAGTACAACCACATGTTATCAACCAGCAGAAAAGCGCTGCAAAAATTCATGATTTTTGTTTTGGCATTCCATTTGGTGAGTGTGGTTCACTATCAGCTAAAAACCTTTGATTTTGCCAGCCAAAGCATAGCCTTTCAATTATTCGGGGCTGATGTGAAGGAGACTTGTTAGGTAGTAATTATGTACCTTGTGCACCTTTTCTTTCATACAATTAGTTAGGGGTTTGTCTTGCTTGTTTCCACTCTCTCAACTTGTTAAATTACTCATTACAGAAAGTTATGGGAAAGTGAATTGATGCTATAATGGTCTGCCTCCATCATTCTTTGGGATTTCTAGATTCATTTCACCTTTATCATGATTTGTTTCATATTTTTCTACTAGATTTTGCATAGTATTTTCTTGTGCACATTGTAGGGAGTAATTCTTGACGGCATTTTGAGAAGGTACTTAAGGCAAACACTATTTCCATGGCATCAAAAATAGCATCCCACATAGTAGTGCAGGCTCCAAAAATTTTGATGTTGTTAAGGCGCTTGCAATCACAGCATCTAAGAAGGAAATGAGAACACACATGTGAGAGAATGTGTATGAAAGATTTAGTCATCACACTTCTGATGATCAATGCACGTATGAAATGAACGTACTTGCAACTTTTTGTTTATTTGCTAGGCACACGCAGGATGAATTTTGCTCATTTTAAGTGGCTAAACGCTAGTAAAGATGGGTGTTTCAAGCGTATATGAGAAGGTATCAAGGGTTGAAATTTAGACATGAAAGTATGGGATTTTTAGGGTCCTGGCAATTTTGGATGCTTTATACAGGAGATGTGGACAATTATTATGTGCTTTTTGTTGGTTATTTTTACGTGATATGGTGGTGAGGTTGAAGGAAGAATGATATAGGACTGGTAGTGTCTGGTCAAAGTAGAACTGAGAACTAGGACTTTTAAAAATCATTCAAAACAAATAAGAACAACATAGACTGACCTAATAATATTACTTGACAAGTACAGGTGATTCCCTACAGAATACAGTGCCTGTCTATAAAGTTTTCGAATGATCAAGAGACCCTAACGAATGAACCATACATTTAGTTAACAAAACTAAATATTTAAGATACTGCACTCTAGCCTGTTAATAAGTTTTATTGATCATGGTTCTGATTAGATCCATAAGAGTTTGGCTGTCAACTGTCAACTGTCAACTGTCAAACTGCTGCTTCTTGATAATTACTTGGTGTGATCTTCTTAGGGTCTGCGCCGCATACAGCACAGAAGATGTTATGCCTAGTAGGCAATTGTGTACAAACCTTACATTTTGGACCATGCGATGCAGGATGTTAGCTGCAAGCGCTTGGTGATCTTCTCCCTGGGTTGAGTCTAGAGGCGGAAGCCATATTGTTTTTTTAAACCTTTTTGAGTTTTGTGTTTACAGAGACCATCAAACTCGAACTGGATTACATATAGATGTTAAATGGCATCATTAAAATCGGCATAATAATGATCCATTTTAATTGTATGTTGTTTTTTTCCCCATCATAGATTCTGATTTTCTGTGCTAGTTGATTGGTTTATTACTGACTATCTTCCAATAGGTGGGCTTGTTTTAAGTGGGGGGCTTGCTGGTTTTATTTTTACAAGAAATCCTACTACCTTAAGCACCGGTGTGCTCTTTGGAGGGGCTTTGCTAGCCCTCAGCACCTTTAGCTTAAAAGTCTGGAGCCAAGGAAAATCCAGCTTGCCATTCATCCTAGGACAAACAGGTATTTTTCTCCTGTTATTTTTAAATTGTGACACTGTCTGCTTTATATTATTTTTCTGTCTGGATGTCTTTCATATCTAGAAGAGGAAAGGAAATGAGCAGTTACAACTTTGAAGGCAAAGATGAACTAGAAACAAGAGGTTTATATGCATTACATTTGGCCCTCTGACTGGGTTTTTTCATCTGGAACCTTATGTGTAGCAGTAGATTTTCTCCTCAATTTGTGCTCCTGGCTGACTTTATCAGATGAACCATGCTCACTGTTCACATGCTAAAAAGTAGTGTTGATGTGTACAAGGACTGTTGTTTAGGCAACAATTTGACCACCTTCCAGTTGACTTGAATCACATTATGTTGTTCAGTTGGTTTCAGCAAGATGCAGTTGTTTCTTAAGTTCTGAAAATTACTAATATTTACACATGCATTAAATTCAATACATATGTAGTGAATCATGAGTCTTTCACTTTGGATATGAAACAAGAGATTATATGTTACTGGTCACTTCTCCTCTTTTCACTTTGGATGTTCTATTCTGACCTTGCAGTACTTGCTGCGGCTCTTCTTTGGAAGAACTTTCAGACATACTCTCTGGTACTACATTGCATCACCAGTATGCTCTTCTTTCTGGTTGGCTAGCTAAGTTTTTGTTTTGATTTTGAAAGTGATACTGTTGATGCAGACAAAGAAACTATTCCCAACAGGACTCTATGGTTTCATTAGGTACTGCAATGTCTAATTATCAGTGCTTCTCTACGGAGATTCTTTAGTTTTTCCCCGTGACCGGCCCGTGAGTTATCTTTGTTAAGTTGCTTTTCTGGTCTTCTATTGTGGGTGTGGCAGTGCTGCAATGCTGTGCTTCTATTCCTATGTGGTGATGTCTGGAGGAAACCCACCCCCAAAGAAGTTAAAGTCATCCGTCGTTGCCCCATCATGATGAAAACTTCTGAAGGTAAGATCAGATTTTAAAGTCAAGCTTTTGTTTCTTTTTGACTTTTGTCTATGGCTTGAATAATTTGGTGTTCTTAAGCAAAAGAAGTCCAAAGGTTGGTTTCTATGTTTAAACATTAAGACTAGTTAATGTGGCAAACAGTGTGTTCTTAGAGAACAATGTTGCTCAAGTGAAAATTAGTACGAAAAAGTCTGTTGTTAGCTACATTGCCAGGTCCTATGGATAACATGACGAGAAGTTTGATAGGTTATGAGTAATCTCCAAAGGGACTCAGGGGTGGAGCCATGATTTAGCTTTAAGGGGTGCCGCATCTTAAAGTTTAAACAGATTGGCATGATTGTTGGATTTGTAAGTTTTCCTTTTATCTGTCAACTACTGTTAATAATTCAGAGACCCAGTTTGGTCTACTTCCCTCTTCCATTCTATTAGACTGTTAGTTGGTTGTCTGTGCCGCAGACCAAAGGGTTCCACCCGACTGAGTTATGTAAGATATTTGTTAAATGCCATTCTTCCACCAGGTTATATAAGGCCCCCACTATCAGCCACAATACACAAAAAAAAAAAATTAGAATTTTTACCACCATAGAAATCGGAAAAATAACTCAGTGCCTCCAAAAGATATGATTACTATCACAAGGCCACCAATATGTTGTCATACAGGTCACAAGCCACGTGTCCTGAGGCTGCATCAACACAAGGACCATGAATAGAATTCTGTACATCTATTAACTGGAAGAACATTGCTCCTGTGATCCTCAATGGAAAAACCAAATGGACCTGCTGTAGTTGTATTTTGACGTCTGAATCGCTTAGTTTGTAGGTATTCATGTGTAAGTTATTCATGCAAAAAATTTAGGGTTGTTGAACATCTCTTCCATTTGGTTTTCTAAATGGGACAAATAATATTTGTTTTCAAAGAATTTGACAGTCAGAATTTTGATTTTCCATTTTAGTTCTGGTAGTACATTTCTCTCAAGAAAACTATGATTCAATCAGGCACCTAGTGCTATCCAATTTTACATAATCTTTTGCTCGTGAATGATTTATACTTTGCAACTTACAAAATAAACGACTCAATTCATCAACTTGCTACTGTGATGGACCCATTTCTTCACACATGTAGGTTCAATCTTTATCCCTGCTAAATGCTAATAACCTTTTTCAATATTCGTGTAATCTGATAGTGTTTCTGCAATTTTTTTTTATCAAAGGAGAAAGGAGGCGACTGACAGTTGAGGGATGTCAAAGAGTAATTTTAGGGGGAAAATCAGCTAAAATAGATCAACAAAAATTATACAAAAGATTAAGTGAAATGATCAAACAGGTTATGTGGTTCTACAGGTGCCAAATCTGGCACGAGTATAATTTTAAGACCAAGGTTTTGCTGCTGATTTGAATAGGTTTCCCGTTTTTATTGGATTTAGGTGAGTGATTTTAACGTTCCACCTTAGACTTCCCACGCTCCGTAGTGTAAAGTGCTCAAAGTAGAGAGCTAAAATCATTTCCCTTTTCTTGTGGTCAAAGTAAAGATTTATCAATTTTGGGTGGCCATAGCATCCTCACCCAATACTGGGGCTTCAGCCCGGTAGGGACCGATATAAACAAATGCAAATTGCTGAAGAGTGAAGAGAAAAAAAGGGATTAGTTCACCAAAAAGAAGATAGAGAATGAGACCATGGTTACCAGCCTTTGACCAAGCAACATAATGGGGAAACTGGATGTGTTTGCCATGAAATTTAGGTATATCATTCCTTTCCACAATGTCTTCATATCCGGTTATGACCTAAGCGGACAGTGTACTGTATGTTGTGTCCTAAATCTTTTTGCAAATAGTGATTCCTTCTTATGCCTATTTGTACGTTGGATTCAAGATGTTAACCCTGAAGTGAAGTGGTTGTACAATATGGCCATTTTCAGGAGGAACAAACAGTACGATTATGGCCTGTGTCAATCGCTAGCTTTAGGCAGACACTACAACTTTAAAATTCTCTTATGGTACCTTATTCAAATTATTGCTTTACTCGTGTATGTAGTACCTCATTCAATATTTTATGGTCCTGCTTCATTCGTTTTGAGTAGGAGACTGTCAAAATGGGAAGGAGATTTTGAGGTCCTTACAGCTTAATCAGAACCAAATTTAGCTGTGCTGATTATGGTTTGTAGACTTCTGTATTCGGCGTCATGTTATTTTGGTTCTGTTCTGTGGTCTACTTTTTCCTCTCTTTTTTGTTGGTGCACAAGTTTGTTCTTCATTTTTTTTTTTTTGACAAGTTTGTTCTATATTTTTCTGAAAATGATGTTTTGGAAGAAAAATATTAAATTGATTGAGGGTTGAAAATATTAATTTGATATCATGCACCTTTAAGTTTCAAAATAATATCTATCAAAAAAATTCTCCGTCTTTATATCGGTACTTGAAACTACATTGAAACTGGTCTGTGGCTTTGTTCCTCTTTATATCGGTATTTGAAACTACATTGAAACTGGTCTGTGGCTTTGTTCCTCTTATGTGATCATAACGGTGCTTGGAATGTCACTGGTAGGGTCGGATATGTTTGGCTCAAAATTGAGGTTGTCACTAGGGTTGATACTTTCTAGTTTCTATATTGTCTGTTGTGATGGTTATGTCTGACTCAAAATTGATATTTTGTGGATGAGATCTATTCCGAGCACTTACATTCTTTATAAATCCCGCTTAATATATATTTCAGGCCGAGTTTGGAGCGCGAGAAACCTCATTAATATGGAGGTTTAACTATTTTGCTAAAGCTGGAATTGAACTACATGGTAAAAAGAATCAATGTAATTGGACTATATTTGCATGTTGTATTGTGGAGGTCATTGTATATTTTGGGTTCTGGAACTACATAGACCGTCCTATTGTTTTTATTTGTAGAAAGTCCTCTGCAAGACTAATACTTTTATTTTTTCGACGTTAAATTTTGTATCTTATGTTTCAAAGTTACTTTAAAATGAGACAGTTTCACTCTTGGCACCAAATTTGGATTATGTATTCGGATACTGTATATAGACTTGGGCATGTGCAGTAGGTGCAATGGGTTTGGCATCATAAAACGACCATGAGGTTCTCAAATATGGTGCATGAGATTCTCATATAGTCTCTATGATCCAGTTTTTCTCAAGAGCTTTCTGTTCAGAAGTTTGTGCAAGTATTTGGAAACTTTGATCAGTTGGGATTTCAATGATCCACAAGACAAGTTTTGTATGTGTGTGATGTTGAACACTTGTAGACCAAAGTGTGAATATTTTTTATATGATCACTGTGTATGAAGAGATGTGATTGTTGTTTTCACCCACCTAAAAAGTAGACGAACATAACTCACCTTGTGAGGGATTCGTGGGGCTGTAGTGTAAGTAGAACTTGATGTTGTAACATTTTTCTTGGAAAAAATAAGCTTAATTTTTGACCGTCAAGTGCTTGATTGAGTAATACTTGTTTTAATTTTTAATTTTGGCCTAAGAATGGAATGATTCGATCAAGAGCATGTTAGGCTATAAATTTTAGGATGCATGACCTAAAAAAACATTTGGCAAGAAGATCTATAGTTAGTAGATTATAAGATAATAGGATTACATTATTAGAGATTACGTCACAATATAGTTAATTTTTATCGTGAAACATATACCGATCAAAACTATTGAATGTGTGCTTAATTTGTGATCATACATTTCTCTTGAGACATACAATTTGAGGCGCGATATCCTAATTTAGAGTGAGCAAGAGGGGCATAGTTTTGGTTTGACGCACTGAGAAGAAAAATTTGCAAATTCTTGTAGAGTATTTTCTCGGTTTTATGATAGTGAAAGAGTATCTAAAAAATATCGATTAGAACTATCGAATTGTTGTGGAGTATTTTTCATTGCTCGAATTTTATTTACCGAACTATTTCAATTTGTTACATGATCGTGCGAAAAATTGTTGCGAATGATGAATGGTCAATGAAATCGACTTTTGATCGCACATGCGACATCCAAAATGAACACCATCATTAATTATTAGTGTTGGGGACAAACTAGTTTTGAGAAAACAAAATATAGCAAAATCAATGTGAGCGTCTGAGAGTGTTGTTATTGTTCGGTGGATTGCAATTGGAATGTCGGTCGATAATATTATTGGGTTTAAGAGATGTTATTGAATGGCGGAGATGATTAGTGATATTGTAAGTCCTGGTGGTGGAGATTGCGGAAGATTGTAGCTAGGGTTTAAAATTTGGAGGTGGATGTAATGAGAAAATATTGGGTAGTTTGGAGAATTTATGAAGAATTTTTTTGCATGTGTTGTGGGTACTGAGAAAATAATGGGGTATGAATAGAATTTCTCGGACTAGTTGCACTAGGATATAATATAAAGGACTTCTATTCGAATTTTCAAGAAAATTCCAACACCTCTCTCTCTCTCTCTCTCGTGTCCGTTTGTTCGTCTTCGGCTCGTCTCTTCCCGGTCATAAGGATAGCGCAATATCCTGTCTTTTCGAGTAATTCTCTCTCTCTCTCTCTCTCTCTCTCTCTCTCTCTCTCTCTCCGCGCATTCACAAATTGATTCTTGAACTACTTTTTGCCTTTGTCTTAAATTTGAAGGAATAAGCAAGGGGAATCAAATCAGAAAATAGATCAACAGTTATGAAACAGTGATAGCGGTTGCAATGAGTTGCTTGGTATGTTCAACTCACCTGAATTTCTACTGCAACTCCTCCAACGTTTGCTCAAACACCCCAACCAAATCAAACAAGTCCATTCCTTCCTACTCACTAACGGTCACCTCCTTCGTAATCCAAGCACTTGCTCAAATTTCAAATGGAGGACCACCCTCCTCTTCAACGCCTTGATCAGATCCTACCTTAGCGTTGGACAATCCCGTAATACCCTTCTCCTTTTCACTCACATGCTTGCCCAACAATCCCCACCCAACGACTACACTTTCCCTCCCCTTATCAAAGCAGCCGCTTCCTCCCGCTCTTTGGCTTCCAATTTAGGCAAGCCACTCCATACCCAAGCAATCAAGCGCGGGATATTAGGAGACCCATTTGTGCAAACGTCATTTCTTAGCTTGTATGCTCAAATTGGCAGCCTTTCGGATGCTCGCGACTTGTTTGAAGAAATGTCTCAACCGTGCGTTGTTTCCTGCAATGCAATGCTTGATGCCCTTTGCAAGAATGGGGATTTGGAGTCTGCTCTTTGGCTGTTTGAGCGCATGGCTGTGAGAGATGTTGTTTCGTGGACGACCATGATTAATGGGTATGCAAGGAATGGATACTTTGCAAAGGCAATTCTATTTTTCGAGAAGATGATGGTGCATGAGGATTTAAATGGGCTTGCTGTGAAACCCAATGAAGCTACATTTGTTAGTGTCCTCTCTTCATGTTCTAATTCTGATCAAAGAGGATCCCTGTATCAAGGGAAGCAAGTTCATGGGTTCATCATTAGGAATGAGGTGCAATTAACTGTTTTTATGGGAACAGCATTGATAGACCTATATGGAAAAATGGGTTGTTTAGGATATGCTTTAAAAGTTTTTGGTAGAATGGCAGTTAAAGAGGTGTGCACTTGGAATGCAATGATCTCTTCACTAGCTCTAAATGGTAAGGAGAAGCAGGCCATAGACATGTTTGAAATGATGAAGACAGAAGGGTCACAGCCCAATGAGGTTACATTCGTTGCAGTTCTCAGTGCTTGTGCTCGTGCGCAGCTTGTAAACTTGGGTTTGGAAACATTGCGATCAATGTTGCATGACTTCGGCATTGCTCCAAAGATGGAGCACTATGGTTGTGTAGTTGATCTCTTGGGAAGAGCTGGGCTTTTGAGAGAAGCTGCTGATTTTATAAGGACAATGCCTTTTGAACCTGATCCCTCTGTCATGGGGGCTCTTCTGGGTGCCTGTAAGCTTCATGGCTCAACTGAGTTGGCTAATAAATTAGGAAGATGGCTGCTCGAATCGCGTCCAAGACATTGTGGGCAATATGTGCTGCTGTCGACCCTTTATGCTGGAGCTGAGATGTGGGACCATGCTGTTGCTTTGAGGACAGCATTGAAGGAGGCTGGAATCCAGAAAATTCCAGCTTATAGTATGATTCACTAGAGTGGAGGATTGTATCGTTGCTACCATTATTTTCCATCTGCATACAATTAAACCTTTGGAAAGTATAACCAGATTTAGGATCCCTTGTAGGATCTCATAATCCACTCAGTTTCAGCTGTTGAAGCCTTTAAAGCCTAAAATTCCAATGCGTCAACGACTGTAGCTCCGTTCAATAGGGATTGTGTACATACTATTGCTAGTTGAGTGAATCTCGAAGTGTAAAGACTTAGTCCGGGCAATAAATCTGTTATGGTGGTAATGTTGTCTTCCATATCATCAGGATGCTTTTGTTCATTAAGATATCCTCTCTGTATATTTGTTATTACCTGTTGTTAATACCCTTTAGTTTGACTGCATAGTGCTTCCGGTTGAGAATTCGAACTCAAATTTTCTTATGGACACCAAGAAACAAGAAGGAAGAATCTGTAAAGGGCAACATGGGAGTTGGGACGAGACCTTGACTTCAATGAGGTCAAAGCATCACACGAGTCGTGTCCCTTCGAGATTGGAACCTCAGTGAAGTAGTATATATATGTAATATACGTAAACACATGCGTGTATCTATTGCATAGGACATGTTGTATGCAACTTTCCTACTTTCCTTGTGTCTTCAGCGTTTGTTTATTTTTTCTTCATTTATCTATCTGTTAGAGGTCATGGATGGAACAGGCAATACTTAGTGGCATTGTTTCCTGCAAAATTCTTTCTTGAAGGTTTCATGGCAAAGCTTTTAATCCAAACTGCAAATTCCTAATTTAAACTTGTTCCACAATGTATATATGTAAAAAAATATAAACAGGTCTATGTTAAGCACTTGTGTGGATGGTTGGGTACATTGTCTAGTGGAAGATTGACATACTTTTGGTGAATCCGTTTCCTGCTAACGTAAGCTACTTTGGTTGGAGTGGATATATAAGTAGCTTTTCCCAAGTGCAGGTAGCTTTGTTGTGGTTGATGATAGTGGAAGAGAGGAGGCCATTGAATCTGTTAAAAAAATGGCAGGTTTTGATTTACTCAAGTCCCCTTTCATGGACAAGCTTGTGGACTTCAGCAGCATCCATATTGTTTAGTGTAGAAAGCCTCACATTTATCAATGGTAGGAAGGACTACTCCAGTTCAGAGTGTAGCTCAGCCAATTCCCACACTTTGCAGTTTGCAGACATCAAGGTGCCCATCAGTATTGTTAACGAAGTGGAGAAACACAACCTGCATTTTGTTTGGGGGTGGGATAAAGCAACAAAATAGGATTCATCTAGTGGCCGGGGATGAACTTTGTGTGCCGAAGAGCCGTGGTTAGCTTGGGTGCAGTTAAGGTGGGCTTTGTTTGACTAGGAGGGTGGATAGGTTATTGGATTCATGGGCAGCAGGCTGGAAATTGGCAAATCCTCTCTCAATGGTCTGTTGGATCTTCTATTTTATTTTTTTATTTTATTTTTTGTGTGTTTTGTGCTGCAAGGGGATAATCATGTGATTATTTCTTGAAAAACCCTCACCTTCAGGTATTTACTTATCTTTTGGCTTATAGAAGTTAGAGACTGCTTGTTAATGTCGTTAGAGATTGTTCTTGTGTGGAAAATCTGTTCTAGGCTGAAGCCTGGGAGAGGTTTTCTTCTCCCTTTATGGTATGGACTGGATGGAGAAATCTTTCCACCTTTGTAGTTTTATATGGTCTTTGTATTCTTTTTCTTCCACTATGTAGCGTTTTGCATTTCATATATTTCTTTGCTCTGTTTCTTATCTATATTTTTTATTAGCCAGTAGAGAAATTTGAGAAATGAGATCTTTGGTGCTTTTCCTGAGGAAATCTCGGGAAAAAACTCACTAGAATAGTGGAGGAAGCCCAAGGTAGATTGGATCTAAGAATTTGTGTACGGATAGAAAAAGAGGGCACAACAAGAGGAGAAATAAACCGAAAAAGAACAAGGCTTTCTTGAATCCAAAAGCAAAAAAGACATCATAATTGTAATCAAGACTTGTAGCTCTGGGCTTACTAAATCACTGGGCACACGGTTAATTGTATTCACCATGCAAGCAGTGCGAAGATAAACTTGCTTCATCACAAGCTTATCCTCTGGAAAAAAAGCCGACCATATAGTGAAGTAGTGTTTGCCCACTCTTCAATTTAGGGTCCATTTGCCCTAACTTATTTTTTTGACTTTTTTTTTGTCTTTATTCAAATTTTTTTGTATTTGTTATTTTTATATCATTTTTTCGTAGCTTATTGGTTCTTATCGATGAAAGAAATCTAAAAAGTATAAAATTATGTCCAAAAGTTTAAAAAAAAGTCACTAAAGACGAAAATAAGCTAACACAGATGCTGTTTTTGGCTTATTTTTTGTCTTTTCTGAATTTTTTTTAATTTTTAACATAATTTTATACTTTTCTGAAATCTCTTGTCGAGACGAACCAATAACCATAAAAAAATTGATTAAAAATAAAAAATTAAAAAAAATTTCAAATAAAGACAAAAAACTAAACAGTGAATAATCCAATAATTACCACAGGCCAAATGGACCGTGGTTAGAATCCGAGAAAGATCTTTCACCTTCAAGGTCATAGCATCGGCACTTGAACAATTATTCTTACTGCTCTTCTTCGATTCACCTTTTTTCTTAGGATTAGTTGCTATGAGATTTTCTCAAGTCTTTTCATATATTTCTTTGCTCTGTTTCTTATATATATTTTTTATTGGCCAGCAGAGGAATTTGAGAAATGAGATCTTTGGTTCTTCTCAGGAGAAAATCTCGGGAAAAGACTCACTAGAATAGTAGCGGAGGAAGCACAAGATAGGTTGGATCTAAGGATTTGTATACAAATAGGAAAAGAGGGCACAAGAAGAGGAGAAATAAACCAACAAAGAGCACGGCTTTCTTGAATCCAAAAGCGGAAAAAGCATCATAACTAAAATCAAGACTCGTAGCTCTGGGCTCACTAAATCACTGCGCACACGGTTATTTGTATTCGCCATGCAAGCAACGCGAAGATAAAATTGCTTCATCACAACCTTATCATCTTAAAAAAAAAGTCGACCCTATAGTGGTAGCACTTTGCGTTTTTCTATTCCATTCCATTCTCGGGTAGGCGACTAATACCGATACTAATCTAATAAAGTGAAGTAGTGTTTGCCCACTCTTCAATTCAAAGTGGTTAGAATCCGAGTAAGATCTTCCACCTTTAAGGTCATAGCGTCGGCACTTGAACAATTATTCTTATTGCTCTTCTCCAATTCACCTCTTTTCTTAGGACTGGTTGCCATGAGATTTTTGTTCGGAGCAAATTGTTTCTCTCACGTTGACTATCAAGTTCTTGAAACGTCGATACCATGTTATACATAAAGTATATTAGTTTTGGGGGCAATTCCAACCTCAACCTTAATGGATATCTTCTCATCAATGGTTTACTTTGCAAGAGCAATGAGTTCAAATTTCATGTGGCAAAGCAACAATTAATTTTGAAGTCTCCATCTAAATTGTCATTTGGAAAGTCAAATCTCACTTAGATTTGGTATAATGTTTATTCATGTCATTTTTAAAGGCAATGTCAAATCTCTTTGAAAACGTAACGAGATAAAATCTTCAAATTCAAAAGTAAGATTGGAGAAAGGATGTCAATTCGATTAGATACGTACAAAGTTTTGGTCATGTCATTTTCGGACGCAAATGTAAAATTTCACGTAAATTTGGCATTACTTTCAAATTTGAAAAATAATATTATTACCTCTTTGAAACTTCAAACTTTTGGGTTAGATACAAAGTTTTATCACCCTTTTTGCTTGGCAGCAGTTCTTGCCATGACTCGACCAACGAATCTTTTTCTATTTAGGGAATGTATATTTGTGAAATTGATTTATTTTGAAAAACTTTGCGCGCACAAATTTAATGTACAGATTCGGATACAGATCTATCCGGAATTATACATAGAGGAGGCCAGTACAGTTGACATTGGGACAGTTGGGATTCCTAAGGAAGTCCAAATTGGGTAGTAGCTTTCTTTTTCCTGGCTGAGTAGTTTCTCAAATCCCGAGAAGGGTGGGATACACACGGAACTCATAAACAAAAAAAGACTCGACGTGCATTAGACGATTTCAAATATAGATGTGTATGAATATATGTACTTAAAGATGTATGTCTAGAACTGCTCTTATTTTTTAATTAAATTTTTTCATTAGAGGACATGTGTTGTAGTATTTTGGTGTGGCTTTTACTCTTTCCAAGTTTCAATAGAGAGAGAAATAGCTCTCAACTTGACAACTCATCATTATAAAAACTAAAATTTTTAAATTTGCAGGAAATAAAGGAATTAATAAATTCAAATGTTACAAATTGTTAGATAAGAGAAAATAATTTGAAAATTCTCTTGGAGTGAACTTGTTCAAATGGCTCTTCATCAAATTGCCACACAGATAAGAAAACTTCATAGTATAATTTTTTATTTTTCTATCCTTGATGCTCTGAATAATTGAAATTGACCAGACAATAAAATTAATCTTTTGTGACGGTTACTAAAATCGCTTAACGATCTTCAAATCCGAACAGAGATTGAACTACAGTTCACCCTCATTCCGTACATGTACAATGAATTGCTTAGCAAACTCCAAGGCACCATTCATCTGCTTTAAAAAATATAGCTACAATAGGACCCAACTTAACTTTCTTCTCTAAAAAGTTGAGATACTTCTAAATGTATATAAGATAACCATATATATATTTGTGCTCACCTTCTGGGATGTCTCCTCCATGTTGAAAATATCATGCTTGCAATAGATATAGATATATGGTTATATTTGGTGCTAGTTATAATCAGACCCACATGGTCTTCTAAGCCCTATGTATAGTTGGACATGGCTTTTTTTTTTTATTGTTTTCTACTTTTAGGAAATCTTTTCATGTTTTACGCTTGTTGTTTTGATAATCTATACTATATAATATTGCAGAGTAATTTTTTGTGAGAATCGTCTTCTGTACGTCAAGTGACAGGACATGAATGGTTCCAAAATTAATTAACAAAATTTTAATAGATAGAAATAATTTAATATTATTTGATCAAATCAAATTCAAATAAAGAATTATGTAACACCACGTTACTGCCTTGTATAATATTGTTTACTTTGATCATCTCCAAACCCCATAGATTTTGTAGTAGGTCATTTATCACTGGATTGTCCCAGAACGCTCACACTTAATTAATTGTGAAGTTTTATTTAGTTTTGGTACCCACGGCTTTAAAAAGTTTTATACAAGGTAGAGTCATGATCTATTATAAATATCACTGAACTTACATTCACCAAGATTGTCTCTCCCGAACGCGTGCTGACCTCACAACTGACAGTACAGCTTGACTGGAGTGTCACAAATAGAATATATTTTAATCTGTCCCGTGCATAGTTCGGATTTTTTGCTAGTAATAACTTATGGACACAAATCGATCACAAAACATGTAAGGACATAAGTCTTGAAATTTCCTTGGTGAGAATCTCTTCAAAAAAATCACGACTAAACATGTACTCTCCATTTCCTTTCTAAGTGATGGTGACCATGTTTTGACAGGGTTTGAATTTTCATATTTTAAGTGTTTCTTTTAGTTTTCCTGTATCTAGGCATCTTTTTTCAACTATTCTACTTGACAGCTCTTAAGTATCCGTGATATTGTTTTATTTTACCAAAACGGGAGGTTTAAGGCTGGTCGTGTTTCTTACAGGTATTTGTTTCTTAAGGGTATTTGTTTACGGGAGCTTTAAGATTTAAAGTTCAACTCTATTCTATTAAGAGGGTATTTGGTTTCTCTCCGAAACTATCCCTTGTTGATTTTTACCGATTGTACAATTCCACGTTTTATCTTAAGATAATGAAATTTCTTTATAGAGTTAAACTTTAGTTTCTTCACCATTCCAAGGTTGCAAGTCATTAATTATAACCACAAAAAATGAGAACATTTTGCAAGTCATTATTTTGAGTTGGACATCTTTGCTTATACTTTGAACCAGTCTTTTCATGCTCCCCACTTGCTTGCAGGTCACTTCTATATATGTGAACAACTTTTAGTTTCACATATTGTTTAGGTACTAATTAGCAAAATTATTCATGTTAATTGTGACCGACATGAATAGAAATACAAGAGTGCTACATACACATCATTTTAACACATTATTTTTACACATCATTTAAAACTACGTCGTTTTATGTTAAGGAAGATCCAAATATGTTTTCAGCGATATGGGTCAAAAACAAATATGGTTTTTTTCAACACAAAACTACATAGTTTTGAGTGATGTGTGAAAGCGATGTGCAAAAGTGGTTTGTCTTTAGCATTTTTGATAGAAATATTGTATATAGTGGTGACTAGTCTTCGTGTTTTTCCTTTTGCAAATGTGACATGATTTGAGCCCATCCCAATCACCTTTTTTCCCCAATTTATATCAATAATATATAACATTATAAGTAGATTTTTCAGTGAGAAAATCTCTGAGTGTAATAAGTGACATAAATTGATTGATTTTTTATTAAAATTCTAAAAGAGAGCATGTGAGATATTCGATCGAACACTAAGATTTATTGCATGTTCGGATATTATATTAAATTGATAACTACTAACTCATCTAAAAACTTAAGTCATTAAAAAGAAAAATGTAACGTTATCATATATATATATATATATAAAAGATCTACTCCCTCTCGTGAAAACGAGTTTTGATGTTCGACGTCTAAATAGTATAATTTTAGCCACTCCCATCACAAATCCCCAAGAAGATATATCACACTTGATGCCAAACATAGCTGGTGGGTCCAGCGTCACATGATCAAAGTCACTAAGATTTATTGCATGTTCCGATTTTATATTAAATTGATAACTACTAACTCATCTAAAAACTTGAGCCGTTAAAAAGAGAAATATAACTTTATCATATATATATATATATATATAAAATCTGCTCCCTCTTGTGAAAACAAAGTTTTGACGTTCGACGTATGAATATTATGATTTTAACCACTCCCATCACAAATCCCCAAGAAGATCTATCACACTTAATGCCAAACACAGCTGGTGGGTCCAATATCACATGATCATCACTTAAACTCTCAAATACTTCCAAGTTGGAAATTAAAACTCACATCATTATATTCATGATGTCGGTAGGGGTTTTGGCTCGTGGAGTTTTTGACTCAATTCATATTTCATGCATGAAACCTCAAACGAACGAGAGAGAGAGAGAGAGAGAGTGAGAGATTATGCGGGCAATAGCCTTACTTCTATAAGAATAAATAAATTCTGGAATTTATCTAATTTCTAAAAAATTAAAAACAAAATAGTACATAAACTAAAACAAGAACAAAAATTGAAATGCAAACTGAGGCCTATGAATCTCACGGTGTCCTTAAGACAAATTGCGCCGCTTCACAGAAGTGCTTGAGAATTTGCCTGGCGTTCGTCTCCTAGGATACAACGGTTGAATCTAATTCGGTAACAGCTTTCGAATACCGGTAGTCGAACTGATTTGTTTCGAACTCTCCTGACCGACGAACACGAAGAACACACTCGAATTGTAGGAGGATCTCAGATTTTTTTGGTGTCTAAAAATCAAAGAAGGAGTGCTCAATTTATAGGATCGAGCCAAAATATTTATTTCATGAATTCTAAGATTTATTTTCAAAAAGAAATTATGTAGTTACAAATCTAGAAATAAGTTCTAGATTTATTTAATGCAAGCCACCTGTAAGGTCTCACTCAGTACTATTCCCTCAGCAAAGATCTCATGCAAGATCACCTGGAGTTCCTGGACTTGACTGATCACAGTCCTCGAGTTCACCATCATAAAGTCTAAAAATCTGTCGACAACAAATTTTTTTGATCCGGCATCCTCGATTTTGTACTTTTTATCCAAGGACTCCCACAATTCCTTGGCTGTCTTTTTGACACTACATACGTTGTAAAGTATATCGTGCAAGCTGTTTAGAACATAGTTCCGACACAAGAAGTCGGAATCACCCCAGTCTAGCGCAGTGACTATCCTCTGCATGTCCTATTCATTCTCATCGATGACAGGAGCATCTGTGAGATACCTCACAAGACCCAGCGTGGTCATGTAGAATAACATCTTCTGCTGCCACCTCTTGAAGTTCACACCGTTAAACGTCTTCGGTTTTTCATCATGGTTGACCAGAATGGAGGGACCCACTCTTGGCATCATAGCTGGAGCATTCACAACCGTAGGAATACCCCCAATAGTAGAGTTCTCGTTGCCACCATTGTTTCCGGTTGACTTTTCATGTTGTTTTTCTATTACTAAAAAATAGATCACAAACCAAGTGAACAAATAGATTAAAAGATAATCTTTAACCAAATAATATGTGATTACAAATAAACCACAAACAAAACACAAAGAACAAACAATTTTTTTTTTTATATAACAGATTATAAAATCTACCTAGATAATAGAATAAGACTAGGAATTAACACTAAAAACCCACTATAAATTGATTTAGGGGAAAAAAAACAAAAACCCACTGTCCAAGACAATGTAAGGACTAGAATACCTATTTGTAACCTATAAAGAAGTAGTACTTGTCCCTAATGCCAACTATTGAAAGTATGGATGAGAATAAAAACGTAAAACAGTAAAGTCACAAAGATACTATTAACCTAGAAAAAGTAGCTGTAACCACTGTTTATGAACTTAAAAAGAAAAAGTAGCTACAGTGATGTATACAACGGATCACTGTAGTTCTTATGGTACCGAACCAAAGCAGATTTCAAAACAAGTTTTGGAAAACTAATTCCAGAAAACAAAACACACTGAAATATTTTGCAGACAAAATCTAGAATCGTGTTTTAAGAAAAAAAAAACAGTAATAATTTTGTCTTAAGAGTATAGAAATAAATAAATTCTGGAATTTATCTAATTTTTGAAAAATTAAAAAAAAGTACATAAATTAAAACAAGAATAAAAACTAAAAATGCAAACTGAGGCTCATGAATCTCACGGTGTCCTTAAAAAAAAATTGCACCGTCTCACTGAAATGCTTGAGAATTTGCCCGGCGTTCGTCTCCCAGGATATAACGGTTGAATCCGATTTCGGTAGCACTTTTCGAATATCGACTATCGAACTGATTTGTTTCAAACTCTCTTGATCGAAGAATATGAAAAACACATTCGAATTGTAGGAGGATCTCAGATTTTTTTTTGGTGTCTAAAAATCAAAGAAGAGGTGTTCAATTTATAGGACCAAGGGGAAACCAAAATATTTATTTCATATTAAACCAAAAATTGAATTCTAAGATTTATTTTCAAAATAAATTCTGTGTTACAAATCTAAAAATAAATTCTAGATTTAAAAATAGAATAAATTTTATATAATAAATCAAAATTGAATTCAACTTTTGTACTGGAAATAAATTTTGGTATCAAAATGATCTTTCACCTTAAATACACACAAGCCCATTACGTGGCCCAAGTGAGAAAACCCAACTCTTGGGCTTAGTGGCCCAAGGGCCACGCCAAGCTAAGCCAAGCCAAGCCAAGTTCAAACCTAGACCCATGACCCATAGACCAAGGCAGGCGACGACAGCGGCACATGTGACCTATCACCCTCCCGCATACTGCACATGGTGCATACTTAGAAAATCAATTTCTCATTCAAACTTTAATGGATTTTAACTATTCTTTCTAAGATTTAAACTCCTCACATGGGAGTCCACAAACCCACTAAGACCCACCTCAAGTGGTCTTAGGGGACCCCTTAATTTTTTATCTACTCAATTTGCTAATAGCGTACACTATATCTGGTCTCGTGTAATTCATCAAATACATGAGACTTCCAATGGTTCGAGCATAGTCCAATTCAGAGAAACATGGTCCGGCGTTCTTAGCTAAATGAAGATTCACATGCACAAGAGTCCGTACAAGACGGTCATCATCCTTTGCATATCCAATAAATAAACAAACAAGATATGGTATGATTGAATAATTTACAGTAAACTGATTTATTAAGAAATCAGAATATCGTCTTAACATTATTGTTTACGATCTATTAAAAAATTATATTTGTATAAAATTATTTTTATAATAGATAAAATCAATCTGTTGGTAACTTGATTAAGTTAGGCAGAATGTAAATTTAAAAAAAAAATAGTAGGAGTAGAACACTTACAATTTAGTTGCCGAAACGAATAAAGTTGCGAAGAAACTGGTTATGGCTGAGTCCAGTGTTTTCACTGTTTCCTTAATGATATTCACCCTCGCCCGTTGATTGCAATTGCTGGACGCTCGTCTCCTAGGATACAACGGCCAATGCACACAAAAGAAACACGGCAATTCGAATGCACAACGAACCACAGAATGTTTGAACTTTCTGGAAAGGAATCGGACAGGATAATTTATGACAGAATGATGACAGGAATACTTCGAATGTTATTCTTTTTTTAAGCAAGTAACACTGAGGATGGACTCTAAATTTATAGAAGTAGAGCAAGTTTTCGGAGCAGCCGAACAGGTGCAAAGTCGCACCAGTTGGACCATTGGTTGCATCCGTCTAGACTGAACCGATCGGACGTGCCTGTTCACTTTGAACCGAATCGAACTGACGGACCGAACGCGCCTAGTCGGGTCTGAACCAGCCCATTACGTTTAGGAATTAAAAATTAAATATAAGTAAATTAAATTACTTAAATAAATTTGGCCCAAAAAGGTTATAGAAGGAGGCCCAAGCCCAAACCCACGAACCCGAGACCGAGATCGTGCAGTAAATGGACTGAAGCCCACTTACCCTAGGTCCTCCCCCATAGATAAAACTTTGGTACCCCTTGGGGCCCAAACCCTTAACCAAAGTTGGGTTTTATATACCTACTAGGATTCTTCTAAGTTTCTTATGTAGGACTCAAGCTTAATTCCTTAAACTCAAGTGAACTTTTATGAAGTTAAATTTCATTCACTCTATTAATAGTTTAGGCAAACAAATTACATCAATGTAATCCTTAATCGAATGTGAACAACTTTTACTTTAAGATCCACATTAAATAAAGTGTGGAGCCCATTTAACTTTTGCATTAAACATTGCAAAAAATTGTTCTCTCATTGCAAAAAATTGTTCTCTCTAAACTATTTTACAACATCGTTGTCATCATGTCTTTCTTGTAGCCTCCGTTGAGATGGCTTCTTTTTTTAGCTCCCCTCTTCTTGTAGAGTTCCGCTCGGGCTTGTTGATACTCTGGCCTAGGGGCCCATCTTCTTTCTTCTTCTAACTCGAGCTCCGCCGTATTGGTGTTTTCTAGACAAACTTCACACTCATAGGTGTCCCACCATGTCTGACGGATTTGGTTCGGTATTTTCCTAGCCATAGGAGAACCATGGCCGTAGACTTGGTACATAGGTCCGTACAAGTTATTAGCTATCTGAAATTGGATTTTCTTTGGTTGCCACTTGGGATGATCTTTAGAGTGACCATGTTGACATCAAATAACCAAACATTTTTACAGATTCTCATATCAAAAATCTGTAATTTACAATATAGAATCTAGAACCCAAAAAATAATTATAGTCCATCTTCTAATTGTTCGCTCATGTACTGTTACTATTTTTGGATTATTTACTTTTAAACAATTTGATAGTGGAGACAATTTGATTGAGGTTGACTTGTTCTTCAGACGCTTCCTTTTTAGTGGAAGTCTGTTACAACATACACTCATCAAAACTCCAAATTATTTATAATTTGATTGAGGTTGACTTTTTCATGGCTAAAGACAACATTTTGAGAATCTAGTTGTAAAAAATTTGTGAAATTGGGGCCAACTTTTTCTTACTTTTGATCTATAGATCCAGTTTACAGTAACTCTGAGGTTGGTGAACTCTTCCGTGTGTCAAATCTTACCTGAACCTTAGCTCTTGAGGGAGCTGAGAAGGGTCAAATCTTCCATATTCATTATGGTGTTAACATACGAGCGAGCATTCATGCCATGGCGTCCCGTCTTCCATATTCATTACGATGTTAACATACTCACAAACATTCATCCCATGCCGCCCCCTTTCCACCCCCCACCCCCAAAATAGAGTAGATTTTCGGCTTCATCTGTTTGAAGTTCTTAGCACTTTCTCGGGCCATCCTCATCACATATGACTGTTGAGTATTTCAACATTCTTAATTAGGGAAACAGGAATGAGGAATGATGGTTAAGGGCACGTGGTTCGAATTTGTTTCAGTTTGGACTGTACATTACATCACAATATTTACTTTCCTATTTGTAGTTCTACAACACGGTATCATGATTAGATTACTGAAATGGAAAATTATTCTCAATACACTTTTTGTAATCATGATGTGGGTATCATGAAAGGGCTCTTCCTTTTTGGAATATTTTTTGGCCAGGAGCTAGGATTGCTAAAGGGTCATAAGTAGATTTCCTTCTAGCAAAAGTTTCCCATTGAGGGCCATAGTGTGTTCGCCACTCCTCTTGAGTTACGTAATGTGGAAGATATTGCTTCACCCCAAGTCTGGCTGTTTCGCAGAAATCTAGGATTCTTTTGTTTTGGGTCAAAATGTGTGCTAACTCATCTGTTCCCCTGGAAGATGGCATCGCCGAGAATAAGAAAGCCACTAGGTAGAAAACATCTTCATCTGGGGTAACCATAGATGTTTTGTTGTTCCACCTGCAAAATAGCAGTGAGGTTATACATATATATAGATATATATTTGACGTATTAAAGAGATTTGATCAAGTTTATGTAGTAATATTTACTTGGATTTGTTAGCTGGGTAGATGAGTATTGGACCAGTACTGCTGGAGTCTGCAAGAATTTTTCCAAATACTACTTTTGCGAATTCATGAATTCGGCTTCTTGGAACGAGAATATTTAGCCATGGGTGAGGAACATCCCACAGTCCCTTCTCTCGTAGTTTCAATTCTGATTTGTGAACTCTATCTAGGAAATCCACATAGGAGATTTCCGAAAGGAAGAGCGTGGACTGAATGTAACTCAATTCTGATAACAATCTATTGATATCCTGCATTTGCAAACAGAGGACGTTGAGGAAGATTTATAACACTATTAAGATTCTCGTTCTGACTTTAATTTTATTGAGATTCTCGTTCTGACTTTAATTTTCTGAAAAGATGACAGAATGTACGCACAATTGGAGTCATCTTTCACCTAATTAGGGAACTGGCTATTCCATTGTAGGGCCAAGGCCATTCCCTTCCTTCCCAAATTAATTTCAGAGAACCAACCAGTAGCACTACCAAAAAAAAACAGAATTTCCGACTAAAATAAATTTGGTTGCCAAACAGCCTACTTTTGCCGACTAAATAATTAGTCGGCCAAATAATCACCAACGCTGACTAAATTCCGATTTGTCGGCAATTGGTACTCGTGCCATTTTGGGAGAAAAGGGCGCCAAGAAAGATTTGTTGGAGGTATAAACTAACCTGGTTTACTTGATCGGTCTCATATGGGTTGAAGTATTTGGCTATTTCTAGGCAGAAGAGGGTTTTCCCTTCTGAGTTGAACTGACTTGCTTGGAGAGGGTCTTTGGGACTAAAGGAAGATCTCCACTTATTAAGGAGCCCGGTTCTGTTTATTATGACGAATCCTTCTATGTAATCAAAAGCATCCTCAGATGATATCAGATGTTCTTGATCCTTTGTAAAGGTGGAGAAATCCGAGTAAAGCACTCTAATCCATTTTACCTGTCGTATCGGGGTATACCTTACCTGTTGTAAATGACGAATCAGCTATGTAAATAAGTGTCTCAAATGTGACAAAATAGAAAATGTTCCAATCCATTTTACAAGGTATACCCTACCTGTTGTTGTTGTATCGGAGCATACCCTATCTGTTGTAAACTGAAGATCATCGTTTTGTTGATCGGGGTATACCCTACCTGTTGTAAACGGAAGATCAGCGTTGCCCTACCTGTTGTAAACGACAGATCAGTGAAGAAAATATAATGTTTACCGTGAAGGGTACACGTTCCAGGGAAATTCTTGCCCGGGTGATGATACCGAACTGTCCAAGTCCTCCAAGAACAGCATTAAAGAGGTCAGCGTTCTGTTTGTCTGAACAGGTAATCAACTCTCCCTTTCCTGCACTGACACAGGTTTAAGTAATTCTGTTTTATGGCTTAGTTCACAACCAAATATAGATGTTTGTAAAGTTATCATTTGCAGAAATTTGTTTTGTTTGGTATTGTTCTAATTTTTCTGTTCTGTTTGGATGTTGATAGATGGGACTTCTCCATGATTCTTTTTTTGGAGCCGAAACGCGTACGTTCCAACTGTTGTTTGATTGAAAATTTGCTGCAAAAGGAACAATCAATCAGAGACACTCCGACGAGTGATTGGAATACCTTCCGATGGTCAAATTTGCAATTATGAGAGGATGTACAACTAGTGTTTTACTGAACAAATATGGATGTAAAAAGTAAGTATGTAAGGTATCGCCCATGGTGGGTTGGTATATGAAAGTAGCCAAGGATGTCTTACTAATCAACTTGACATAAGTTCTCCTAGTGATCTACCCCTTTACTAGTGGATCTTTATTTCTATTTATAGGATCAGTTGAGTGTTCTAGTAAATGTACTCGAGTGCCTTTTTTGCGTTCATTGGAACATCTTAGGGCTGATTAGTGTGCTTTTGTCTTTGTTGGTCTACAGGATGTCACTTTGTCCAATATAGTATTATCTGAGATCCATCTTTAGGAGACGGTTGGCATGAGGCAATCGGCTTCGGATTAACTTATCATCTGAAAAAGGCATCTATTGGAGGCAGTACTTATCCGAGACAGCTACGGTCCGAGATGTCAAAACAGGTTGGACCCCAACTGATATATGTTCGAACTTCACCTGGTCAGTTATGAGATTTATTCATCTTTGATGGAAGGTGTGATGACTTCAAACCGAAAGCTGTGTGTGCAAAATTATAAGAATGATCACATAAACTTACCCGTGACAACTTCCAGCTGATAAACATTACTTATCTGTGGGCCATGTCGGAAGGCCTGTCCACTGATTCCAGCATTTGATAAAGTTCCACCGACGGTGAGATACAGGTAGTCAGTCCAAGATTTTGGTGAAAGTCCATGTTTAAGACTCTCATGTAGTATATTGATCCATAGCTCTCCAGCAGAAACATCTACATAGGGTAATTCCCCATTTTGGAAATACATTTCTTGCTTTAGTGATTGCATTTCAATGACCACCCCTTGATTTGCCTGTGCTTGACCGTGGAGGGAATGGGCATGGCCTCTGGCAGCCACCGTGAGTTCCGACGCGGGACCCAAGTCGAAAATATGCTTGATAGTAGAAGAAATGTCAGAAACTGACTTAGGATGGAGAACTGCTGATGGAAGGTGATGGTGAATATTGCCAAAGTCATTGGCTTCATGGTCAATGTTTTTGGAGCTTAGGTACCCATCAAGTCTAAGTTTTTTCAGTGATGAAGGGATGATTGAGGAACCTGAATCAGAAGAAATTGTTGAGGACACAAAAGGGTGGTTAGAACCCATGTTGTTTCGGTTAACAATACAGCTGAAGAACACTATTGTGAGAAACCTCAGGACTGCCAAGTTTTTTCTGTAAGTTGGTGATGCCATTGCTGAGGAGAGTGTTTTTGAGGGGGAAGAGAGAGAGAGAGAGAGAGAGAGAGAGAGAGAGAGAGAGAGAGAGAGAGAGAGAGAGAGATGGGTTATTTCTATGTGAAGCAAGGAGATTAATATAAAGGGAAGCAAGATGGTGATGCCATTGTGCAAGATAATGTTTTTCGAGAGGGAAAAGTATACGGTATCCGAATTGAAACCAAAAAATTCTCTCAGAATTTGAAATTAAAAGTTATAATCTCACTTGTACTTGTACTCTCATAAATTCAAGTGAATTATAAGATTTGACTTTGAATTCGGAAATAGTTTCTTGGTCCAAATCAAAGTAGATGATTCTATTAAGCATGAAAATCAAGGAGAATTTCGAAGGGAAGTGAGCAGCACAGTCAACAGATATCAGGTTGGGAAACTAGTGAGAAGACTATTTGTTGCTTTGTGCGTATTTTAAGGAAAATTAAGATTTCCTTATTTCTTCCAAAAGAAGTCACGGAAATGAGAAAAGATTCCACTTATCTTTGGTACCTTTCACACCTGGTTTTCTTTGTAGTTGCTGATCATATGACTATTTCTTCCTTTAGAAAAATAAAAAATTTAGGTATACAGATATTCAAATATAGATGTGTTCGAAATAGTTAAATGTGCGTGATATTCATAAATTATTGAGGGTTCTACGTGTATCCAATGATTCCGAACATATCTGTGTACCTAGCATTACTATTGGAAAAATTACAACCAAAATCTTAAAAAAGTACACTAAAAATAAAAACAATATTCATAAACAGATAGATATTTGTAGATTATTTTTATCTTTTTAATTTTTTTTAAAAATTTGGTATTTGTTTAGATTCGTCCTACATTATCTATTTCTTTAATTTTTTTTTGTCTCTATTGATTTTTTTATTTGTTATTTTTGACTTAAAGTTTTGCGGACTAGTCCATTTTTGACCATTTTGGATTTTTCTTATCTTTTCTAATTTTTTTAATTTGGCCCATTATTTATAATTTTTTTAAACTAATCTACAAAAAGTTGACAAAAAACAAAAATATTCCAATAAGAAAGTAAGTCCAAACTCAACTGCCAGTCAAAATAGCCTAACCCCGAGTCTGTTTCCTAGTGACCAAACAAAGTCTCAACCCCACACTCGATCGTGTGCACAGGTCGTTCTGATTTCATTTGTAACGCCCCTTTGAACCACTGACCCAACAATTTGATGGAGCCCAATCACACGGCCCAAAATACTTAAACTCAAGTTATTAGTAATAGTTTACATGACTCATTATATACCTGTCGGACGGGATGTCACAATAATGCTAAAAGTATTGATGTTACATTATTATTTACAGTAATATTGTTTGCAGATCACTTTCTGTCAAAATATCTTAAGCTTATGGTACAATCTCTTCGAAAATTATTCACAAAAAAATCTTAGTTGCATTGGTCAAGTCTCCACAGGAAATTTTCAATTTTGGGCATGTTAAATATGCCATTAATTATGTCTCATTTTTTTATTTTTTACCAACTCGTTCTAGCACTTCTTTAAATTTTGCTCAATTTAAGAATACTCTTGGATGTGATGTAGCAAGTGAAAGTTACTACTTAATTCCAATAACTTCACTCAAATATAATGGTAAAAATTGGGTTTCAAATAGATTAAAATAACATTTTCATGTCCCAAGAAAGAAAATTCTATCTTTTAATGAGATGGACGAGAAGTTACAAAGATTAATCTAACATCCTTTTTGGGTTCTTATTGTAGTTTGAGTTGATCAAATTGGATGAAAATGATATCTTTTACTTTTAGTGTATGGTTTTATTTGAGTTTGCTTGTTTGAAAGAAAAAGAGTCGGATTTGCACCCTAAAGTCAATGACCTTTGTTCCATTGGCAGCATTAACTTACAATTTGAAAGAGAATGACTTGCACTTTAAAGAAAGATGACTTTCACCATAATAGGTCAAGACCCCCTAGTGATGTGTCAAGTTATAATACCTTTTGTGTGACTTGCTTCCTTGAGTGCATTGACATGCACCATGAGACATAGCGACTTGTACCCAGAAGGTGGATAACTTACACCGTAGTAGACCGAGACCCCCATTAATCAGTCAAGTCATGGTATCCTTTATGTGACCTACAGTAAGGACCCTTATTTTCGAAAATAAGAAAAATTTGATCACATACATTTTACATACATGCCATACATATCTGTATGTAGTCATACTATGTATTTTATTACGTTTCTTGTATATTTTTCCTATACTTATAACAAGCACACATATCTTATATACATGTAGCCCATATGAAAGTATTAGATACATAAGTGAGTTATACACATGTTCGACATATATTGTACATGCATATACGTTATGCATTATATATCTTATACATGTGTACATACCTAAATTTTTGCATACGTCGCATGTATATGTATATGTTATTTGCATGCGTGTATGTGTATAAATATTTATAGCCTATGTGTAGGCTGGCATCAATCGGCTAATGAATCTAATAAATTGATCATCTTCATAATTGAATGTGGGGTAGGGAAGATCTGCCAGTCTGATCTGATTTGTCTTCAAGATTTGGATTAATCCTGTAGCCTGCACAAGGAACAACCAATTAGTGCCAATGGGTTGTTTCTAGCCTGATGGCACTTTAAGTGCTAAAGTCAGAACTTGCGAATCAGCACAATCGTAATGGCGTAGTAATTCACATTGTACCTGATTTTAGGTGTATGATCCCCTATTTATAAGCCAACGAATGCCTTACTTTGGTAAGAAAATAACTTGAGATTTTTTCCACCTTACATGTTGCCAAATATGGTCGTTCATTTGCTGCATGGTAAGTTCCCTAATAGGAATATCTCACCAAATCTCGTACTTTGCTATTCGGATACCTACTGATTCTAGAATATTCTAACCGCCTTGTCAAGTGGTGGGTCAATCAATATGACATGGCATCGGCCACGCATCGAGCCCCATTCTCCGGTCAACAATCTCTCAAACAAGCTATTCGGTAATGCATAGGCCGAAGCCCATGCTACCGACTAGGCTGATGATTCTCAGACCTAGCCCGATGTTCGACCACTCATCCTGGATGCGGGTTCTATTTGGCCGACATGATCCATGATGCTCATGATTCAATCTATATGTTTGGCACATAATCTTAGCCATGGGTCGACCCGACAATTTGGCCCACTACATTAAATGGCCACTCTTTCACAAAGTACATTTTGTCCAAAATTGCCTGAGTCGCCAAGTCAACCAATTATGATTCCAGGTAACCACCCAATAGTACATTTGTATAAAAGTAGATGACATCATCATAAACATCAACCCCAGATCCTTTGGGGAATAAGAGGAGTGGATATCACGCGCTTCTCTCGCATTCGAGTCATACGTCTTGTTGCTTCATCTAAGTAGGTTTAGGCTAGTTCGTTACGCTCCTACCACCTCTTGGAAAAGTAGGCTAATGGGCAAGCCCCCTCTAATCGCAATATACGAATACCTTAGTTTGGTAAGAAAATAACTTGGGATTTTTTCCTCCTTACATGTTGCCAAATATTGTCGTTCATTTGCTGCATGGTAAGTTCCCTAATAGGAATATCTCACCAAATCTCGTACTTTCCTATTCAGATACCTGCTAATTCTAAAATATTCTAACCGCCTTATCAAGTGGTGAGTCAATCAATACAACATGGCATTGGCCACGCACTGAGCCCCATTCTCCAATCAACAATCTCTCAAGCAAGCTATTTGGTAATGCACAGGCCGAAACCCATGCTACCGATAGGGCTGATGATTCTCGGACCTAGCCCAATGTTCGGCCACTCATCTTGGATGTGGGTTCTATTTGGCTGACATGACCCATGATGCTCATGATTCGGTCTATATGTTTGGCACATAATCTTAGCCATGGGTCGACCCGACAATTTGGCCCAATACATTAAATGGCCACTCTTTCACAAAGTACATGTTGTCCAAAATTGTCCGAGTTGCCAAGTCAACCAATTATGATTCCAGGTAACCACCCAATAGTACATTTGTATAAAAGTAGATGACATCATTATAAACATCAACCCCAAATCATTTGGGGAATAAGAAGAGTGGATCTCACGCGCTTCTCTCGCATTCGAGTCATACGTCTTGTTGTTCGTCTAAATAGGTTTAGGCTAGTTCGTTGCGCTCCTACCACCTCTTGGAAAAGTAGGTTAATGGGCAAGCCCCCTCTAATCGCAATGTACGAATGCCTTAGTTTGGTAAGAAGATAACTTGGGATTTTTTCCTCCTTACATGTTGCCAAATATGGTTGTTCATTTGCTGCATGGTAAGTTCCCTAATAGGAATATCTCACCAAATTTCGTACTTTGGTATTCGAATACCTACTGATTCTAGAATATTGTAACCGCCTTATCAAGTGGTGGGTCAATCAATACGACATGGCATCTGCCACGCATCGAGCCCCATTCTCCGGTCAATAATCTCTCAAACATGCTATTCGGTAATGCACAGGCCGAAGCCCATGCTACTTACTAGGCTAATGATTCTCGGACCTAGCTCGATGTTCGGCCACTCATCCTCGATGCGGGTTCTATTTGGCCGAGATGACCCATGATGCTCATGATTCGATCTATATTTTTGGCACATAATCTCAGCCATGGGTTGACCCGACAATTTGGCCCAATACATTAAATGGCCACTCTTTCACAAAATACATGTTGTCCAAAATTGCTTGAGTTGCCAAGTTAACCAATTTTGGTTCCAGGTAACCACCCAATAGTACATTAATTTGTATAAAAGTAGATGATATCATTATAAACATCAACCCCAGATCCTTTGGGGAATAAGAAGAGTGGATCTCATGTGCCTCTCTCACATTCGAGTCATACGTCTTGTTGCTTCATCTAAGTAGGTTTAGGCTAGCTCATTGCGCTCCTACCACCTCTTGGAAAAGTAGGCTAATGGGCAAGCCCCCTCCAATCACAATATACACATATACACTACACTACACACACACACACACACACACACACACACACACACACACACACATATATATATATATATATATATATATATATCAACACCAACCACCTTCTTTTTCATCCTTTTTTTTGGAACCCACTATAGCTCACCCACCCTCACCAAACCCAAAACCAAAACCCTCTTTTCCCCGACATTTCACTCCAAACTTGGACTTCCTTTCCCCCACTTCACTATTCCTCCATTAGTTTCCATGTTCACTTGCATCAGCCCCCCCACACCCTACTCCTATAGCATCACTTCCCACTCCACCTTCCTCTGCCATTGAATCTCCCCCAAAACCTCTTGATCATTGGATGATTCTCCTCTTCCTTTCTTATATATACCAAGCTCCTCCCTTCCTTTCGACACATCTTCATTAGTTACTGTGAGAGAGAGAGAGAGAGAGAGAGAGAGAAGAAGAAGAAGAAGAAGAAGAAGAAGAAAACAATAGTAGAAAGAGCGTTGATAATTCTCAATTCCCCATCAACCCAACCAATTTCTTTCTTAAATTCGTAAATTCATTTATGATGTCCCATCCTTAACCCCTATTCAATGTTTCTTACCTCAAAGCTCCACAAAGCTTTAATGGATGGAATTTGGATGAAGAAGATGACCCACCAGCCATCCAGTTGCCATGTTGGATGGCCGGTTTTGCAGATGGCGATCGATCAGTTGTAAGCAAATATCATGGGATCCTGTCCCTAATTGCACATTGGAAAATGTGGCCAATATCTTACAGCATAAAGAGTTTCCTAAACAGGAACGACCTAGAATCTCACACTTCCCTAATATGGTCCCTTCTAATTTCAAAAGGCTCTGGCCGCTCATCAAGTGTTTAGTTGGCTACGTGGGCTGTCGACGGTGAATGCATTGAACTCGTCACATGTCAACAATATGGCATAATGATGGTCCTCTAAGCTGATATGACCCATGGCATTCTAGGCTTAGCCCAACTATTTGGCCCATCATCTCGAATATGGGTCGGTTTGAGAATTCGGCCCACTACAATTGTTAAGGAGAAAATAAGATGTTATGTCAAAATGGATTGCACAGAAGAACAACTATGTTGCTTTTTTGGCAAAATGATAGTATAGTTGGCTAAAAATGACTTTGGCAATGTCACTTCGATATAGTTGGCTAAAAATGACTTTGGCAATGTCACTTCGATAACAACACATGAAATTACTCTTATAGTCAAATTTAAAGTTATATGGAATGAGAAGGAAACAGGAGGAATACATGTAATAAAGCAAATGAAGAGTATTGGTCAGGAAAGTAGAAGATAAATAGCCTTAACGATATTTGTGACTTGTGGTCGCCCCACATGACTAGCGCAGACAATAGTGGTTATAATATTATCTCCAAAATGGTGTTGCTTCTCAATTTTGTGTTTATGCATCATCTTCCTAAGCGAATTTTCATGTTTTTAGGGTCCTTTTGTAAGAACGTTTCCAACGCTAGCTATCAAATTCAATGCGGAGGCTCTAACACCAAGTTTTAACGCGGGCTGCTTTGGAGCTCACTCGACAATTATTAGCACAGAGGCGCTCATCGGCAACAACATCAACCATGCCATAGATGACACTGATCATTTGCCCCTCCTCAAACTTCTTGGTTATTCGCTCAAGGTGGCTCGTCATTCGTCTTCTCAAAGTTTATATACTCCTTCAAGTGCCTTCTGACCACTCACTTCTACAAATATTATTTGTAGGGCTTGCAATCTGTCGTGAGTTTTCCTTTTTCCATTGACAGGAACACCTCATTCTCGGGTTCTTCGTCTTCTGCTCACCCATTGCTTTTAGTGGCCATTTAAAGAATGGCTCATTCTCAATTTTGCGAAGCAAAGCATAGATCGAGAGTGTAAAAACCGTAGAGGGGTCAATAAATTCGTGGGGCCGAGGGCCCTTCTTCTTGCCGGCTTGGAGACATTTACCCCATTTTTTCCTCCCTCAAAGCTCTTATTTCCCCTGCTCAGCTTTGTTGCTGTTTGTTTGGAACTACCTTTTCTCATTCCTAGATTCCTTCAGCGAATAGTGTTTGTCGATCTAGCTCAGCAGCTTATGCATGTCCATAGGGTTGGATAACATCAAATACTCAAAAATTCAACTCTTGTGTTTTGGACATAGTTTGAAGGACGTGACGACAATGGCTGGATCACAAAATTCATTGTAGAGCTTCCAATAATGGACGGCGTAGTGCCGAACCATCTCATTACGGATTTCCATAGGCCGATTTGGGAGTCAACCTCATTCTTTTGCTGAGTGCTCGTGTCGAACCTAGCAAAAAATGCTACCGATATCTCATTGAAAAAGAAGATTGATTATGTCGGTAGCTTGTTGATCCAGGGGAGATCAAGCTCCCCTAGGCTAGAAGGAAAAAACATAAACATCAGAGCATTGTTCGTATTGTAAAGGGACATCGTTGGACGAATATGTACCAGATGAGTGTACACGTAAGGTTTCGGATCGTACTTCTAAAATTTGGGTGGGTTGAATCTGCGGGGCGGCTTTACTAACTTAATCTCCTTGAAGAATGGAGAGGAGATGAGCTGAGCATGGATGATGTCGAAGTGAGACATTGTTGGCCGAATCTTAATCTCGGCATGCCCCCTCTGTTTGTGTTTAAGTTTACCCAACTGTTATGCCGGGATTCATGGTGTTCACGCCACAGAGATCGCTCCCAATGTCAAGGAGATTTCTCTCGGTGTCTGTCTTGATCGTCTAGCTGATCTTGTGGCGCTACTTCTTCCTTTGCGACCAGTCGAGCTGGCTCTCGTGGATAGTTGTTTTACCCACTTGTTGTGCCATAGATGTAGATTGAGAAAGAGATATCAATTGAGGGCTCCTTGAGCCATTGGAGAGTTGGGACTCGTGGGTGCTCTTGATGCTCGTCATGTGAAGGATGATGAGGTGTGGTGCTACGCTCCTTTCGAAGCCTACCCCTACCACCATCCTAGTGTCCAGTGTCGTTGGGTCTTCCCATCATATCCTTAGCTTAGATCCTTGCATGTTTGGCATGGTGCCCTCTCGAGCGAGATCCACTGATGGAACGTTGAGATTGGACTTCTATCCATAGTTTTGTAACATCCCCTTGTATGGCGAGGAGGATTTGGTCCTTCTCGTTGATTCTGGCTTCCAGGCATTAAGTGTGAGCCTGAGAGTGGGGATCATGGATCATTTCTTTTAGGACGAAAAAGGATATTGTGAGTCACTAGCAAGATGCTGAGTGTCAATGACAACCTTGTCGAGTGGAACACCAGTCCGGCCAAGATTATCGCCAATTGGAGTTATCGTTTTGAACCGAAGAGAGATCAAGTGTAATGAGATGTGATGACGATGAAGATAAAGGCTCACACTATGTCCGCCAAATTGTGGAGCCCGTTGCTCGGTTGATTGTCTTACAAGTTATTTGATCTGAAAGTCTCATCAAAACTTCTTTAATTCAACTGCAAAAGTAAGAACGAGTTAGTGTCGTCCAAATATTGTCAACGGGAAGGCACTCCAATGCTTAAGTCAGTCTCTAAAGGAGAAAGATTTAGCTGAAAGCACTTTAGAGTGATGTGATAGAACGTACAGTAATTTTAACCCTCTAGTTACCTTATATAGTTGGACTTAACTTGGCCTCCAAACTAACATATGCGAAGCATGCTCTCAACGATGTCGCCAATAATCTTTGTCACTGTTCATGTCATGCATGACACGTCAAACGCTAGTTCGGATACCACGTGTTAGGACCGAGCCACCTGAAGGACATATGGAGGACAATTGTGGCCATGTTGGCTGGATTGTCAGATCGAGTATTCCTTCAACCTAGCCCACACTACGAGCGCCTACGGTAGGCTGGTCATGCAATGGTATTCCACGTTTGATGGTTAGCATTCTCCTTAATATGATACCGGATGTTTTTAATGGTAATCCACTTTAATGTATTGTCTTGTGTTTGATTCCACCCAATAGCTAGGCTTTAATATAATACCAAATCCCATATTAAGAAATGCAGGATATGATTTAACTTTTTTCGGCTTACCTCAAAAATTGGGGGGAAATTGTGTTGAGTTTTTCTCTAGAGGAATAGGTTGTTTAAGTTATGAAATAAATAATCCAATATTAGCACAAATATATTGCCTTAAATGGAGTTATGTTGTCTAGAGGGAGATCAATCAATGGAAAATAATGACAAAGTTAGGCCAAACATTACGTTTTATTAAATCCAAAGCGTTTTCTCAGTAGAAGAAAAGATGGTGACTAAGGAGCTTGCCCATCAAAGGTCACAAGATCGAATTCCACTAGAACTAATCACTAAGGGCCAATGGAGTTTTGTCCGGTCATTAACTTCAGAGCTCAAAGAACTAGTTAGTATTAGATCGAGAGTAATCTCAAAGCCAGCCGAATATCTCGGCTATAAACAAACATTATGTTTTATTAATATGTGTCACAAAAAGGACCTTTTGTCAGATAGCATAGTTAGTAGCTTTTAATTTGGTGTTGGTGTTGGTGTTGGAGAGACAACAAATGTAATGTGATATGTTGCATCAAGAGGGTTGATTAATTGTAGAGATAAAGCTGTAGTATCAGTTATGGAGTTTTTAGCTGCAGTATATGTAATATATATGGAGTAATTCCATTATAGGTTTAGAGGTGCAGAACACATATCTCACCTTGGGCATGTTTTTTATCAGATAAATAAGGAGTAAATTGTTGAGATTCTGAAAACCACAAACAAACAAGGATTAAATTGTTGAGATACATTAATACAAACAAATATTACGACCACGGTGTAAATAGATGTCACCGTCATATTTTGCGGAGTCTATATCACCTTGGAGTAAGATTCTTGGTGGAGGTAAATGACGAAAAGAAAGAAACTACTTGGCTCGCTAGAAGAAGACCCAAAACAATTCTCTGGTACTAGATTGATATGAGGATATCTAGTCCAATTAATGTTATCATACAGATCTAAAAGTGTTACAGTTCCCGAATTCAAACTAAGAAATCTACCCTGAATTCAAAATCAATGGCCATGATTGCAAATATAAGTGAATCATAGCCATTAATTGATTTTAAATTTGGGAAAATTTCTTGATACCATATATGCTCCCTAGCTTATTGACAATACACTCTAATCATTGTCTATTTGTCTTCTGCCCTACTTTCATGGGGATCCCCTTCTCCCCATATATTCTTCTTGCAATTAACTTTTGTATCACTTTTTTCCCTATCGTTTTTGTCTTCAGTGCTTCCCCAGTTCAAATTTGAGATGATGAACCTACAGCTAGTAAACTAGTCATAGCCATCAAAGGAAAAATTGATGGCATACATATACATATACATATATGTGTGTGCGTGCCCGTCTGCGAACACACGCGCCTAATTAGATTTTGGTTATTGAAAACTATCTTTCTGGTATTTACCGAAAAGTGGGTAACGGTTAAGAAATAGTTTTCAAAAATACTTTGAAGAATAAGTTTGAAAAATACTCTGTGTCCTTTGGGAACAAAAAATTAGAAACAGAAAATTGGAGATAACATCACAAAAAACTGACACCCCTTTGTATTTTTAGAAAAAAAAATAAAAGTTTTAAGATTTACTAAATCCTATAAAAGGAAAATAAGTTTTTTATTCTTTGTGATAAGAGCCAGTTTCTTACATCTATGCTAGTCCTAAGTGGGAGATAAGAGCAGTGTAAGGAAGTAGACTAGGGACTTGATAAAAGCCTCTATGTAAAGGTCCATATATATTTTAATTCTATGATAAAATAATTTTCATAATTTAAAAATCTTTTAGAAGGAAATTTCATATTTAAATTCATTCCTGAATGTTTACACACGTATTTGCATATCATACTCTTGTACAGTCGTATAGATATACACGGACACATATGTATTCATCATACATATATACAAAATGTATATATACAGATATATTCCTTACATCTTATACATCATACTTGCATACATATACAGACCAGGGGAGGCTGCTGTGTGCAATGCACAGGAGCGTCCCCAATTCCTACATATATATGTTGCTTATACCTATTACATATCAGTACATATACATGTCTTCAACTTTTCTTTAAGAGCAAGCCTCGGGACGCATACTTTGTGCACAGATCCAGACACATATATGTTCGGAACCATCAAATGCTAGTAAGGCCAAAATAACATGGGCTCCACACATATTAGACAGTTCCAAACACATCTGTATTCGGATCTATATACGAAATGATGTGTTCCTAGACTTTTTGTTATTGAAATTGCCCACGAACAACAGCTAGAGACTAGGACATTGATGGACACTTCCAGTTTTCAAGAAGGGAGGCTAATTCTGTTCAGGAGTACTACAGTTCCATAATTAAAACTAAGAAATTCTTTTCGAATTTAAAATTAAAGGTTACGATTCACTTGAATTCATGAGACCACAAGTACAAGTGAAATAATTGTTTGAGCTATTTTTTTCAAGTCACCGCTATTTTTTAGCTTGCTAGTATTTTCTTAAATTTTGATAAAAGTTGCTCCGATGGTGCCAAACTTATATTTTACTTTAACTCATCATGGTCGTTGGATCGCTTGATTAATTTTTATAGAGATCTGAACTAAAAAATATATAGCTCTAATTTAAGAAATGGTAAATCTATTTTTTTTTTTTTATCTTGAAGAATTACCCATTATTAAATAAATTTAAAACCTTTAACTAAGTAATAATTTTAAGTCAAACTTAAAAATTACCGATTATTAATTTTGGTAAAAATTGCTTCGATGATGCCAAAATTGTATTTTATCTTATTAACTCATTATGGCTGTTGAATCACTTGATTATATTCACAAAGATCTAAACCAAAAAATAGCATTGGCTTAAGAAATGGTGAGTTTATTTTTTAGCTTGAAAGATTATTGATCATAAAAAAAAATTTAAAATATTTAACTGAATAAATAAAGTTAGCTTGAAAAATTACTTATGATTAGAGATGCCCATAAATCCTACCCTGGGTTCTTGCTTGCCTTGTATGCTATATAAAAAGAGAACGAGTGTACAATTAATGCATCTTTTCGTGAACAGATCTGAGTATAAATATGTTTGAAATTATCTAATGCATTTAGGATTCTCTAAGACGATGTGGCTCTCATGTGTATCGTATGATTTTAAATACATCGGTGTTTGAATCTATGTACGAAAAATGTGTTCGCTATCTTCCTCACATGAAAAAGAGGCATAGCCTATAAAATTACATCAATGCTACTAACACATTACGTTATACATGAAAAGTTCCATATAAATCACTGATCCAATAACTTGTTGGAGCCTAATCACATGGCTCAAAATACTTAAGCCTAAGTTGTTAGTAATAAATTTACATCGTTCTTTATATACCCAATATCACCTATGTAAACTTTCGATGTGGAATGAGACATCAAAATCTTTTCACATTTAAGACCCTGCGCCCTCGCAAGGGGCTGAATACTAGAGTTACCATGGCCTAATCCCGGGTCTATTTTCTAGTTACCAAACAAAATCCCGACGTTACACTCAAGCGTGTACACAGGTTGCTTTGCTACTATTTATAACGCCCCATGTAAACTACTGACCTAACAAGTTGTTGGAGCCCAACCATATGGCTCAAAATGTTTAAACGTAAGTTGTTAGTAGTAGATTTACATGGTTTCTTATATACCCAAGATCACCTATGTAGAGTTTCGATGTGGGACGAGACATCACATTACATCAAGTTATACATAATGTTTACTGACATCCACAAATTTGAACTCATAATCAAAATTCATGAGGTTCACTTTCACACTTTATACTTAAAATGATATGTCACATAAGCATAATATACTATTTGATGTACAATTTGTCGTGTTATTAAATTTATTTATCAAATGAGGATGCCTTTTTGTACAACTCGTACTAGGGGGAGTGTCACATGTTGCTGTTGTACGTGAGTTGATGAGCAAGGCTATGGGTCGTCCAGGTGGTTGGTCTGATTCATTCTTTTCTGAATTTCCTTCCATCTAGGAGTAGTGCTGCTTGTACTGCTAAAGTGGTTTCATAAAGGGTAACCCTGACAATCTTTCGACAAGTCCTGCGTGTGAGGCCCATCTTTAATTTGTATGTTTGTAACTTAAAAAAAATAAGAATATATATGTTTTATACACATTTGGATATATATATATATATAGAGAGAGAGAGAGAGAAAGAGAATGACTCTATAGACCAACAATTTTTTAGACTAATATTAGATCAATATTTAAACTCTTCATTCCCGATTAAATTTTAATGATCCGAGCCGTTCAATGTGTTTAAAATATGTTTTTACGGGTACACGTGAGAAACCAATTCAAAATATTACCAAAAGATCTTGATCCAAGTAATGGTTCATAATACTGACAGGAACTGTTTTATGAATCAGTGTTTGGATCAAGTCCTTTTCGGTAATATTTTGAGCTGATTTCTCACAGGTGACCTTAAAGACATGTTTTAAACACATTGAACGGTTCGGCTCATTAAAATTTAATCAGGAATGAAAAATTTCGATGTTGATCTAATATTTGTCTAAAAAAGTGTTGGTCTCTTTAATCTTTCCCTATATATAATAAATTTCTAATGAGAGATTTCTTATTTTGCTAAAAAGAGGATTTTTCATTTGTTGATCAAATTTTGATGATCCGAACCGTTCAATATGTTTTTATGGATACTTGAGAGAAATCAACTTAAAATGTTATCGAGAAGGTCTTGATCTAAGCAGTTTTTCATAAAACTGTTCCTGTCAGCATTTATGAAAATCTATTTGGATCAAGTCCTTCTCGATATTTTTTTAAACCGATTTCTCGCGGTTACCCTTACAAACATGTTTTAAAAACATTGAACGGTTTGGATTATCAAAATATAATCTAAAAATGAAAAGTTCTCGTTTTAGTAAAATGAGGGATTCTTCATGAGAAGGGAATTCATATATATATATATATATATATATATATATATATATAGGGATGTTGAAGGGACTAACATTTTTTTAGACCAACATCTGAACTCTTCATTCTTAATTAAATTTTAATGATCCAAACCGTTCAGTGTGTTTAAAACATATTTTTAAGGGTACTCGCAAGAAATCAACTCAAAATATTATCGGAAATGACTTGATCCAACCAGTGGTTAAAAATGCTGATAGGAACTGCTTTATGAACCACTGTTTGGATCAAACTATTTTTGATAATATTTTGAGTTGATTTTTCGTGGGTACGCTTGAAAATATATTTTAAACACATTGAACGGTTCGGATCATTAAAATTTAATCACGAATGAAGAATTTAAATGTTGGTCTAATATTGGTCTAAAAAAGTGTTGGTTTATATAGTCTTTCCCATATGATATGATATATATATATATATATATATATATATATATATATATATATATATATATATATCCAGAATTGTCGAATGCACGTAGATTTTTTCGTAATCATGTAAACTCCACGTATGTCAAATGATTTCAGACACATTTGTGTGTAAATGAGCACGCAGGGACAGCCACTCAATTTTCTAAAGTTCCTATTATTGTTATAGATTTGTAGGTTAATTTGTTATTTGACCTCTTAAAATTTTCTGGTACCCAACTTGGAGAAGTCACGTTTCAGTTGGATCTAGCTTAATTAGGTGAGGTGGTTATTGACTTCAGTGGATGGCAGAATGTCATTTCCTTGCTAGATCGATATTTAATTTTGATACATAATCACAGACTACGTGCCTTGGGTATTAAGGACTGCTTAATATCAACTAAGTTTCATACGTTAGATAAGTTGGAATTCCTAGAAACATCAAAGAACAAAATTATAATGTACCTATGTGTTTAATTACCATTCAGTTTTATTTTCATTGTTATCATTCATCCTATGGTATATTCTGCTGCATATATGTACATCCTTTCGATTAATTTGTTGGGTATATTTTCATAACGAGTTTTATTACTTATCGGTGCAATAATTATTTGAGACCAATAAACGACTATTTTCTAAATGTGTGGATTGCAAATAGAATATTATTGATTATTCTCGTTACAGTTGCTTTTAGGGAAATGAGATTTTTAAAGTTGAGCTGTTTGATCAAATAGAGAGAGAGAGAGGAAGGTACTGACAATTTTGGGAAGCGAGAAAAGTGTTTGGGAGCTATGAGAGTGAGGGGTGGGGGGAATTCTACCGACAGTGTGAAATTGATCTACTTTAAATCGTGCTATCTAAATTTTAATTAAAAAAAAAATCATAATATCACCTAGGCTCAAAATAATATTTTGAGAAAATAATCGCATAATTATATTTTTGAAGAAAAATCTCTTTTACAACATTCCCTACTTAGGAAATTAAAAAATGTTCTACATACATCACTTAAAATAATATCATTTTGTGTTGATGAAAAATTAAATTTATTTATTTCCTAAATCACTCAATACAGATTTGATTTTTATTCAATATGGAACGACGTCGTTTTGAACGACGTGCAAAAATAATGTGAATGTAACATTCTTATAGAAAATTTTATTCTCAAAATCAAAGTCACGTTTTTGTTGCGCACTCTAGTAAAATATTATTTTGCAGTCAACAGCTTTATTATTGTGAATCACAAATTCGTAACCGATGGCCCATTTCTAGGAATTACATATTCTGACCAGTAGTCTATTCAACCTACTAGGAACCATTTTTTTAATAACTTTGAACCCCACATTTATCGTCACTAGTCTCAAACTAGTAGGAACCACCATTTTCTTTTGGCAATGCTACTAATATATCATGTTGTACATCATGTCTATATGATATTCATTAATTTGAACACATATAAAAATTTATGAAACCCGTTTTTACATTTTATTTTATAAAAATATATTACGTAAACATAATGTAGAACTTAATGTGTTAGTAGACTTATTTATTTTGGCAGAAATCTTCCACTATTAGAAATCACTTACCATATTATTCAGCCAGTAATCTGAACACTACTAAGAATCACTTGGGCAGAGACGGAGCCAAGATTTTGTAATGAGGGAGGCACTACTAATAAAAAAATTTAATATTCAATATAAAAAAAAAGGAGCTTGGTCTAGTTCGTGATGACTGACGACGATTGGAATATCAGACGAATTCCAAACTCATTCCTAACGAGCGGCGACTAGGTTGCGAGCGAAAAAGAGGAGACAGGAGAGTGGCCCGAGTTTAGACGAGATAGCCAGACAGGAGAGAGGAGAGCGATGACTGATGGCGATGACGATGTCGGAGGAGGGGGTGGCAACCGATGGACGGCGAGCAACGAGCTTGAGAGAAGAGAGAGATAGAGATGTTATATGCGTGTAAGGGTGAGAGGGCCGATTTGACCTAAACTGTTATAAAATTAAATTAATTTTTTAATTGAACTTGGGGGTGGCACGTGTCACCCGCTCCCCTAACTAGCTCCATCCCTGCTTGGGCATATTTTCACGAATTCATAGGATCCATCATTGATTTTTTTTTTTCAAATCATAAATAATTTATATGTACTCGATTGTTGGACGCCCACAAAGTCTCAAGTAAGACTCAATGCATAGGTTTTGATACCATCCATGACGATTCGACCCAAATTTTTCATTAAGCCGGCCTCCAAAACATAATTAATAAGTTTTCAATAATTACAAGTGGTAGGTCCTAAAAACCTCCAAATGATACAATTCTTCAAAATCTGAAATAATATATATACAGTACAACATGAATATAAGTTCAAGATAATAGAATATGCGTTGTCAACGACATGAAGAATTTATCATCCCGGGACTTCACACTCAGTCCTCCTACATAAACGGCAGCAGAGCCTCAACCCCTCAATCAGGCCTTTTTTGATCTTATTGGATAACTTATTGGCCGAGCCTTATTAATTTTTTTTATTATAACAATTAGTTCCATGCTAGCTATTCAGTCATAACTGAATACATACATTGATCCATGATTCCAATAGATATACCAAGGAATTCAAATAAAGCACAATATGAATAACAAGTACAAGATTATTGTGATAAAGAAAGAAATTACTCTTAAAATTTGGAAACCCGTTGTATTGTCTGGTACCTTAATTAAAAAGTGTGATCGTTGGATATGTGAATACTAATGCCAATAACATCTTCTAAAATTATGCCTTAATCGGACGCTGGTAGGAGCACCATTATCAAGATTGTTTGTAAACAGTGGGTTGCACTTATATGAAACACTTTGGAAATTTAGAGTCCAGAAAGAAGAAAGAAAAAAGAGAGAGAGAGAGAGAGAGAGAGAGTATTAAATAGTGGGTTAAACATATATATATGTATGTGTATATATAGAGAGAGTGAGCTTCTATTGAGGGATCTCTAATTTTGTTAAAATGAGGACCTCCTATTTTTCGGATCAAATATTGATGATAGGAACCGTTCAATGTGTTTAAAACACATTTTTAAGGGTATTCGCGAGAAATTGGCTCAAAATATTACTGGGAAGGGCTTGATCGAAGTAATTTTTCATAAAACTGTTCATGTCAGCATTTATGAACAACTGCTTGGATCAACATTTTTCGGTATTTTTTTGAGCCGATTTCTCACAAGTACCTTTAAAAACGTGTTTTAAACACATTGAACGGTTCCATCAATATTTGATCCAGAAATGGGAGGTCCTCATTTTAGCAAAATGAAGGATCCCCCAACTTACTCTCTCTCTCTCTCTCTATATATATATATATATCACACGCGCGCGCGCACACATACATACAGTCCCTTTTCTACAAGAGATCTCTCATTTTGTTAAAATATGGACCTTCTATTTTCTAATCAAAATTTGATGATTCGGACTGTTTAATGTGTTTAAAACATGTTTTTAAGGGTACTTGTGAGGAATCGGCTAAAAAAATATCGGGAAAGGTTTGATCCAAATAGTTTTTTATAGATGCTGACAGGAACAGATTTATAAAAAATTGCCATAATCAATCCATTCACGGTAATATTTTGAACCAATTTCTCTCCAGTTATACTTAAAAATATGTTTTAAATACATTGAATGGTTCGAATCATCAAAATTTAATCAGGAAATAAGAGGTTCGCATTGTAACAAAATGAGAGATCCCTTATTAATTAGAAATTTTCTGCACACACATACACACTTATGCATATTATATTATTGTACATAGATATATATTATACCGTATATGTACACTTATATATAGTATACACTATATATAAATGTGTGTGTGTATACTTATATATATTATATTACTGTACATATATATTGATGATGTCGAAAAATGGATGGACAGAGACTTGATTGGCTTCTGGCATCTGAGGCTCCTGCACACAAGTCTGGGGACTAGGGGGGTGGTCTGGTCGTGAACCTTTCGATGATTAAGTTAGAATCAAGTAATAGAGCAGGGTAGAAACTAAATTGAATTAGTCTCAGTAGTCGTGTGCCTCTGTTTTTCTTTACGAGACAAGGTTGTGATGTTTTAGAAATGTCCTCCATGATAGGTCACCTTGGGGTGGGTGCAACATACGGAAAAAATAAAGAAATCAGAACACCATGATTTTTATAGTAGTTGAGCAATGTGTTTAGTTCACTCTTAGCAATTGTTCCCTTGAACAATCACCGTTTTCACTATAAACCAATACTTACAGAAGATTGGATTATGATGCCAACTCCTCTTACACAAACACTCTTGCCGATACATGTAGATTGGCTATTCTCTAATGTCTAGTACATGCAGACTAGCCAATAACTGATCTTGAAAATCCAACAGGATGAAAAATCACTCAACTACTGCCACCTGAGTAAACAGATAAACAAACCTAAAGTGGTTTAGTAATGGAATGGCTCAATCTCTCACATGGTATGATTAGTGGTGTGTGATATCTCAAATGATTACACAGGTGAGACTTTAAAAAATCTCAGACTCAAAAATCTATCATTGAAGTGTTCTTGAAGTTTTATGATGAACAGTACTCAGTCTTCTATTTCTCTATATTCTCCTCAATGTGTATCTTTCTTGCTCAAGCGTCTTCACTTTATATAGGACCTTCCTTTGCAGAAATATAGAAGCAATCCACAAAAATCAATCCGTTAAGCGATCTGTCAAAGAAAATTAGGAGATCTTTCCACAAATAATAATTGTGTTTATGTCGTCCAAAAACTCAAAGAAGGATAGTTACCGTTAGTTAAATTTGTCACGATTTTATATCACAACTCAATAGATTAGATGTAAAGGATGAAAATAGGCAAGAAATCAAAGCTAGATAAACAAAGGAATCTATTTCACCAAGTCGATCTCTTGCTGGAAACAAGTCCGGATGCAAGTTAGGTTGACCGGATGTGGAGCCGATAGTGCAGCCAGATGAGTACCAGGCCGATATAGAGGCTTACTACTTTCTTCTCTAATTTAGACTTTTCTAAATACTCCCTTGTAAGCATATTCAAAACACACATAAGATATCTAATAAATATATTCATGCTATACGAAAAACCAAGGATGAATAGAGCAAGTTTAAAACTTAACATATTTGTTTTGCATTATACCACATCTTCCTAAACAAGCATCATCAATACGTATATATCCTTTCACTCCACTCTAGGGCACCCGGTCAGCCGCGATCAATGTTCCCATTACCTTTTCGGGATGATTGTCCTCTGACCCAGTCTTCAGTCACGGGATCATGAGTAATTGAGGGCACTATGTCTGGGGTCGCACGAGTATTATGGTAAGGTGAGCGAGTTGTAACCTCCCTGCTCTAAGTATGTTGTCCTGCCTTAAAGAGATCTTGTGGTCGACGGGTCGACCAAGATAGGACCTGTTCGGTCAGTCAAATGTGCTTGAGCGTGTGGGTACCATTGAGCGCGTTTTCTCTACCGATGGATCTTGAGCCCAAATCGAGCTCATCAGTTGTCTTTTATTCCTTTGCTAAAGAGCAATCTGAGGCGTACAGAATCAGGCCCCTGATCGAGAGGTGATGGTTATTGTTGACATTTAATGCTTGACTCTTCACTCCCCCAAGACGGCAATCGAACTGTCCATGTGGAATGATTCGCGAGCCCTTCGAGAAACATGCCCATGCTTGACGGTTGCTATCAAGTGCGTGATAGTCATAGTAACATGGCTCCATCCTTGCCATTTATCCTACCCATTTTCGATGGCCAAGATCAATGTGTCGTTCCCACTCCTCAAAAATATTTTAAGAAAGGAGGTCTTTGTTCGAAAGACCATTTCACCTCTTTCCCAACCTCTCGTGCTAAACTCCTTCTTTGCCCTCTTCCTTTGTTGTTGTTCCCTTACTGCACCCTGGATCTTTCCATTCCGTCAATCTTTGCCAGAGTTTTTTCCGCGACCTACACGGCTTCTTGCTTGTTTGCTTTCTTTCAATATTCTTTGGGAGATTCTCCTCATTTTCCCCCATAGACTGTTGGACTAGGTGCCAGCAGTTTCTAGAGACATGTCGATGCGTTTTCGTTCTTGCTTTGCTATGTGATAGGGATTTGAGCGAAACTCCTTTGCAGCCTATTGATCTCGATTTTTCGAATCCTCTATTTCCTCTTCCCACCTCTAGAAAAGAGGAGTTCTTAACATCGCTCTGATTGCCATGGCAGCCCCATTCGACCCCTCACGAAACCAGCCTTCTGTTGCCGAAGCCCTTACCTCCACCCTTACTGCCCCAAGACTTGGAAAGGATAAGGGTCACATATCTCATTCCTAACTCTGTTCACCTACGTATGCCTAGCAAAGACACGCGGACTTGCACTTATTCTTACGATGAGCTCTGCTTTTACAAAAGTAACTTTCAATGCGGACTTCGACTCCCCGTTCACCTAGTCGTTAAAGAGATCCTCCATTTTTTGAAAATTGCGCTCAACCAACTGATGCCAAACACCTCGCAACTACTACTCTCCATGGTTGTGCTTTGGCACCGTGGGAGCGGTCCCCCACAACAACCGAATTATTTAATTGCTACCAACCAAAAGAGGCCAAGTCCGAGTCAGACTGGTGGTTCTTTCAGGTCAGGGGTGGCCGTAGCCGGATCTCCAAGATCTCCTCCTCCAACAAAGGCTGGAAGAGTCAATTTTTCTTTGCTGGGGTAAGGGCTGGAAATTTGGTCCATATGAAACCCTTCCTTTGCGCCCTAAAATTTGAGGAACTTCTACAAAAATTGGGCATCATCAACCCTAAATGGTCCTTTGCAATTCTGTAATTGGAGGTAGTATCTGCAAATTACATACTTCTTCTCTGTCAAAAGGTTTGGAAATTATGGTCATGAACACTAAGCTGGTGGAATCTATATTGGTTGACTCCCTTCTCGATAACTGATTTAATTTAATGAACTGGTGGATTAACTGGAAATATAAAAGGAAAACAAGTAAAGTTTTGGTGTCCTCATGGAATGTTACACTTAATACCATCGTATGGTCTATTTTGAGGTCCAGTAATGAATTCATCTTCAAATGATAAGGAAGTGGATTGGGTTCGTGTGGATGAGGCTATAAAGTTCAGGTTAATATCTTGGTTAAAAACTTCCCATCTGGATCTCCCTTTGTCAGTAATCGATTGAATGTGCACCATTTGGGCTTATATAGCTTGAAGAACTCAGGGCCCATCATATGGGTTATGCATATCATCACCAGTTCTGAAGCTCAATGGCCTGAATATGAGGATTGAGGCTCAATAGACATTTGATATATATACAAGGGGAATTTTTGTGTGTTTTGATTTCAGCTTGTATTCTCCTTTTCTATTTCATTCTTATTTTCATTTAGGTTGATTTCTCTCCAACCTCTCTTCCTTTTTGGTCTTTCGTTTGGCATATGGCTCGTTGGTCGTTTGAGTGCCAACCTAGTTGGGATCTTCTCGTTAAGAGCAACTATAACATGATTCTTCACACGTGACAAATCAACTAGCTATTTTTGAAGTCAATATCAGCTCCATTGTCATTTGATAAGTCAAACCTCACGTAGATTTGACATAATCTTTATTCATGTCCATTTTTTAAGGCAATATTAATCTCTTTTTGTTTGAAAAAGTGACCTTCAAAAAACAACCCAAAGATGAGTCATATGCTGCAATTAATCAAGGTGGAAACAGGGTCTGGGATAGGTGGGCTGGATATCCAATGGGGGTCTGTGGTCTTGTACCTAAAATCAAAGTTGGCTTACAAGGGGGGGTGAGCTGGTCTGAGCAATTTACTATCTGGGCTTAAGCTTCACAGTGTTGGAACATAGGCCCACCTCAGTTAAGCCTAAACAAATGTAAAACAGGGTTGAGGTTCAGTTTCACAGGCAACCCTTAATCTAATTGTAATTATTTGCGGCTGTGCTGTGCATAGTACACACCAAGGTATGTCGTGCATAAAAATAACATTATTTTAGAGCATAAAATACTATTTTGGCTATACTCCTACCAATAAGAATATTTGTTTGTATGCCAAAACGTTGTTTTGATGCATAACACGACTGTTGTGAAGCAAGCTCTCTCATTTCAAAATTAATAAAGAGGGGTACATTTTAGTTATAACCTTGGATTAAAAAAATTTCACAGTCAATCATTTTCTGTTTAGGTGAAGGTTATTTTTTGAATTAAAAAGGCGTTATGACATATAATCTGATCACGTTAATTTTTTAGAGAGAAAAACTAGTAAAGTACATGCGCTGAAGAGAGGGACAGAGAGAGAAATAGCTCTCAACTCGGCAACTCACGAACATAAAAACGTAAAATATTCTACTTTTTTATGAAATAAAGGAATTAATAAATCTAAATCTAACAAATAAGTAGATAGGTGTGGATTCTGGACTTCACTGATCATTTGACCTTCTTGTTTGAACTGGGCTAATCATTCGCTATGCTGCAAAACACTCAACACTTGATAGTTGTGTCGACCAGGATTAGATCTCCAACAGACACTCCCACAATTAAGTTAGCTTCTATAGGATAGTGAAAGCAACTTAAAAGTGCGAGATTGAAATGACGTTTGAGTGCCAATGTGATATTTATAGAGGAAGAATCCAATAGTTTGCTGAGATTTCGATCGAGAATGTCACGTCATGATCCGAGAATCGCAATACTCTCACCATGTGTCTCACGTTTGTGCAGATCGATCGGACAAACACATTTGCATGTCATGTGAGTCCTCCTCCCCCCAAGAATGCCCAGGCAACTGCCCGTAATGTGGAACGTGACTTTAATGAGCGTAGAGCTCTTAGCAGCATGGCCGGAGGTTGCGACTTAAGAGCTGTAAGCCCTGATGATGAATGTCAACTGAGTGGATGCTCGGCCGTACCTAGCATGTCGTGTGCTCGTCAAAGATCGAGGCACGCCAAATTGCCCTGTCGAACTCCTCGACCGAATGATGGTGAAACCACCCTTGGGTCATGCCCAGCTCGAACCCGTCACATATGAGCTGAGAGTGATCATGAACCAAAGACCCATTATTATGCATATTCGGCCTACTACAATAAGAAAAATAGTTTCAAGACTCTCTTGGAGTGAACTCGTTAAATGGCTCTTCATCAATTTGCCGCATAAATAAGCAAACTTTATATTTTACTCTTATAAAATTCAATTAAAAGAGTTTAGACAAACAATTTTTTTGTGACGTTTACTAGAGTTACTTAATGATCTTCACATTTGAACGCTCAAAAATTGACCTACAGTCCACCTTAGCAGGGGCGGAGCCAGGATTTCGTAACGGGGGTGGCACCATTAACTCAGTCTCAGTCCATCAATGAGTCAGCCGCGTAAACTCAGTCTCAGTCCATCGGTGAGTCAGCCGCGTAACTCAGTTTCAGTCCTCGCGTAACTCAGTCTCAGTCCATCAGTGACTCAGTCGACTGACTCGAGTCACTCGACTCGTCTGAGTTCGTCCGAATCCGACTCGTCCGGAGTCGTCCGAATCCGACTCGTCCCCACTCGTGACTCGTCTGATCTGGACGCAATGGTCACCGTCGGCGGCCGGCAGGGCCGCAGGAAGGCAGGAGCAGAGGCGGAGGAACGATCGGAGACGAGGCAGGAGGACTCGGCGGAGGAACAGATCTGGTCCGTCCGGCGATGTACTGCTGGCTGATGGTCTGATTCATCCGGTCTGGACCTCTGGCTGTCCGGTGTTGCATAATCTAGTCTGTTTTTTTCTTTTCCTATGTTTTAGGCGTACAACTAGGAGTTAGTAGTTGGTTTGTTAGGTAGTGGATGGAGTCTGTTTCTCCACTTCATAGAAATAGGAGGTAGTTGGTACATTCCATGATTCTCTACATGGGAACGTGGGTTTAGTGGGTTTAGTGGTTTGTCAGGTTTGTTCTTGTTTATTTTTCCTTCTATAAATAAGATGAGAAAACAACGAAAAGCTGCAAGTTGTTTGGCAGCACAAAAGCTTCTTGTATATTTTTTAGAATATTTCATTCTTTATTCCAACATTTGGTATCAGAGCTAGGTTAGAGAGATCCAAACTGCATCATGTCCAGAACTCCTCCACGCCAAGAGCGACACAACTCGCACTCTCCTCCTCCGCGCCGTAACCGGCATCGTGACAACGGCGGTCCTATTGTCGTTCACCGCAGTGTCAAGGAGGCGTTGGGGACCGTGCAGTATCCAATGCTCACCAAGACTAACTATCCTGAGTGGGAGCTCTTGATGACGATCAACCTCCAGGCGATAGGCCTGTGGGCAGCAATCGAGCCCGGCGGCGTGGAGTACAGCGAGGATCGGCTGGCGTTAGCAGCGATAGCCCGCTCAGTCCCGCCGGAGATGTTGTCCACCGTCGGGAGAAAGTCCACGGCCAAGGAGGCGTGGGAGGCGGTGAAGATCATGCGGATGGGAGTAGATCGAGTTCGCGAGGGCAATGCTCAGACCCTGCGGCGCGATTTCAACAACATCACCTTCAAAAATGGAGAGTCCGTCGACGATTTCTACATGCGCATCACCAGTCTTGTCAATAACCTGCGACTTCTTGGCGACACCATCGACGAGATTGAAGTTGTGCGCAAGATGTTGCAGGTCGTCCCCGAGCGGTTCGATCAGGTCGCAATCTCCATAGAGACGCTGCTCGACATCGGAACGATGACTGTCGAGGAGGTGACGGGGCGACTGCGTGCTGTCGAGCAGAGACATGAGGCACGGAAGCTAAGTGTGGAAATGGGTTCACGGCTGCTCCTCTCCACCAAGGAGGAGGAGTTGATCAGTCGGTTGCGTCGGCAAGAGAAGGAGGCCGTGCGCGGTGGCAGTAACATTGGTGGAGGAGGCTATAGCAGTAGTTCTGGAAGTTCGCATCCCGGCTCGTTTCAACCGAATCATGGACGAAAGACACCCCGCAAGGCTACCAGGGAAGATCAATGTCGCTATTGCAAAAAGAATGGGCACTGGGAGCGTGATTGCAGGAAGAAGAAGCGTATTGAGGCGGCCAATTTGGTTCAAGCGCAAGAAGATGGGGAGGAAGAACCAGCTCTCATGATGGCTCAGGTTGCAACCATCACCTCACCGGTTTGGTGAGGTAGCAACCGTGGACGGCCGTGTCTATCTCAACGAGGAACGGGCCACGGTAGAGTTGGGAAGCACCGGCGAACTCGAGCAAGATCGCGGAGTCTGGTACCTCGACACGGGCGCATCAAATCACATGACCGGGAATAACGCAGTTTTTTCCGAATTAGACCGCGGCATCACTGGTACAGTGAAGTTTGGCGACGGTTCCGTAGTGGATATTCTCGGGCGCGGAACGATCATCTTCTCGGCACAACGGGGGAGCCATCGTGTGCTGACCGATGTCTATTATATCCCAAGTTTGCGGAGCAATATTATCAGCCTGGGCCAACTCGATGAGTTTGGCTGCCAGGTACTGATTGAAAATGGAGTTCTACGGGTGCGTGATCCGGAAAAGGAACTTCTCGCGAAGGTAAAACGTTCTCAGAATCGTCTTTACAAGATTACACTAACTATTGCGCAGCCCATCTCGCTTCTAGCATGCACTGATAACGATGCTTGGCGCTGGCACGAACGCTTCGGGCATCTTGGCTTCGAGACACTTCGGAAGCTTAGTCATGGCGGAATGGTTCGGGGTCTGCCACAGTTAGAGCATGTTGATCAATTGTGCGACGCGTGCTTGGCTGGCAAGCAGCGTCGTGCCCCATTCCCTCAGAAGGCGAAACACCGGGCGACGGGACGACTTGATCTTGTACATGGTGATCTATGTGGTCCTGTCACCCCGGCGACACACGGAGGACGCAGCTACTTTCTCCTCCTTGTTGATGACATGAGCCGATACATGTGGTTGGTGTTACTAACGAGCAAGGGCGAGGCAGCCGCTGCTATCAAGAAATTCCAGGCTGGCGTTGAGGTGGAGACGGGGCGCAAGCTTCGCGCTCTGCGCACTGACCGGGGTGGAGAATTCACCTCAGTCACTTTTGGTGAATATTGCGCGGAGAAGGGTGTTCAGAGGCAGCTCACAGCGCCATATTCTCCTCAACAGAACGACGTCGTGGAGCGCAGGAACCAGTCGGTGATGGCCATGGCGCGTTGTCTGCTCAAGGCAAAGGGAATGCCAAGCACGTTCTGGGGGGAGGCGGTAAGTACAGCTGTTTTCATCTTAAATAGGTCACCGACGAAAGCTTTGCAAGGATTGACACCATATTAGGCTTGGCATGGCGAGAAGCCGGCGGTTCACTTCATGCCCACGTTTGGTTGCATAGCGCATGTGAAAGTGACTCGCCCACACGCCAAGAAGCTTGACGACAGGAGCATAAAGATGGTGTTCGTCGGGTATGAGCCAGGTTCAAAAGGCTACCGTGTGTATGATCCAGAGAGCGGCCGGCTACATGTCACTCGTGACGTCATTTTCGACGAGGCCAAAGGGTGGAATTGGGCGGACTTTGGTGAAAGCGCTGTCCCTGAGACGTTCACTGTTGAATACACGGTGAGCACGCTCTCGGGCGACGGCATACCAAACTCCGGTGTCTCTGCATCCGGCGGGGTGGGGCAACTTACACCTGTGGCAAATGAGCAAGAAGCCAGGGGTGTCAAGTTTGTCTCGCCGCCGTCACATATTTCGTCCGAAAAGGAGTTTGACGATGAAGGAGCACCACGACGTTACCGCATGGTGGCAGATTGCATAGACACCACCGAACCAGTGGAGCTTAGCTCAAATGAGCTCCTTCTTGCCGCATCCGAGGAGCCAAACACGTTTGAGGAAGCAAACGGTGATATCGCATGGCGAGCTGCCATGGAGGAAGAGATGGCGGCCATAGTTGAAAATGGTACGTGGAGTTTAGTGGATCTTCCCGCTGGACATCGTCCGATTGGTTTGAAATGGGTATTTAAGCTTAAGAAGGATGCTAACGGGGCAGTGATCCGTCACAAGGCGCGACTCATGGCAAAAGGGTATGTGCAACGCGCTGGCATCGATTTTGAAGAAGCATTCGCTCCGGTGGCGAGGCTCGACTCGGTGCGCGCTTTAATAGCTGTCGCTGCGCATGAAACTTGGGTCGTGCATCATCTCGACGTCAAATCTGCGTTCTTAAACGGGGACCTTGCCGAGGAAGTGTATGTCACACAACCTCCTGGGTTTGCCGTGGCTGGGCATGAACGGCAAGTTTTGAAGTTAAGCAAGGCTCTCTACGGTCTTCGTCAGGCACCCCGTGCTTGGAACACTAAGCTTGATCACACTTTGGGTAGTCTCGGTTTTAGCAGATGCACGGAGGAACATGGGGTCTACACGCGCGCAATAGGGCAGAAGCGTGTTCTTTTGGGTGTATATGTCGATGATTTGATCATCACCGGTGCCGATCAAGAAGAAGTGGGTGCATTCAAGGAAGAGATGAAGCATTCATTCAAGATGAGTGATCTCGGTTGCTTGAGTTATTACTTGGGGATCGAAGTCAAGCAACAACCTGGGCGGATAATTTTGACGCAAGCGGCATACGCGGCCAAGTTACTTGAGAAGGCCGGCATGTCCAATTGCAACGCCGTCCACACTCCGATGGAGAATCGCCTAAAGCTGAGTAAGATAAGCACAAGTCCTTCAGTTGATGCTACTTATTATCGCAGTCTTGTAGGAAGTTTGAGGTACTTGGTTCATACCCGGCCGGAAATCTGTTTTGCGGTTGGATATGTGAGCCGGTTTATGGAGGATCCAACGACGGAGCATCTCAGCGCCGTCAAGCATATTCTTCGATACATAGCAGGTACATTGCATTATGGATTGAGCTACGCAACGGGTCAAGGTGAGATCAAACTCAATGGCTACAGTGATGCAGACATGGCCGGAGATGTGGATGATTGTAAGAGCACGACGGGTGTTCTATTTTGTTTTGGGAATATGCCGGTAACTTGGCATTCGCAGAAGCAGACTGCGGTGGCATTATCATCATGTGAGGCCGAGTACATTGCAGCCTCGACAGCAGTTTGCCAGGGTCTTTGGCTTGGGAGTCTGCTCGGTAGTTTCTATGGGAAGGAAGCGAGCGTCGCCACAATCTTCATCGATAATCAATCAGCCATCCAACTGTGCAAGAATCCGATGTTTCATGGCCGGAGCAAGCATATCAAGACACGGTTCCATTTTATTAGGGAGTGCATTGAGGGTGGTGAAGTCATTGTCCAGAAAATTCACACTGACGATCAGTTGGCTGATATATTTACGAAATCTCTTGGCCGGGTCAGATTTTTGGATTTGCGCTCAAAGATTGGCGTCATCAACACTCTCGACAGCTAGATTAGGGGGAGAAATGTTGCATAATCTAGTCTGTTTTTTTCTTTTCCTATGTTTTAGGCGTACAACTAGGAGTTAGTAGTTGGTTTGTTAGGTAGTGGATGGAGTCTGTTTCTCCACTTCATAGAAATAGGAGGTAGTTGGTACATTCCATGATTCTCTACATGGGAACGTGGGTTTAGTGGGTTTAGTGGTTTGTCAGGTTTGTTCTTGTTTATTTTTCCTTCTATAAATAAGATGAGAAAACAACGAAAAGCTGCAAGTTGTTTGGCAGTACAAAAGCTTCTTGTATATTTTTTAGAATATTTCATTCTTTATTCCAACATCCGGCGTGACGAGCGGCCAGGGCGGGAGAGGGCGTGACGGCGGTGGCCGCGGGCAGGAAAGGGAGCGGGAGAGGGTTTTGGGTTGCCGTTTGGTCTAGGGAGTGGGGACAGCTCAGCTGATGGGGTGGGTCATGGGTGGGTCAGGGTGGGTCCCAGCCTTACAAAATTTTTTTAAAAAAAAAAAAACATTTTACTCATTTTTTCGAATTGGGGGGTGGCACGTGACCCCCCTACTTAGCTCCGCCTCTGCACCTTAGTTACAGACACAAAGAGTGGCTTAGCGAACTCCAAGGCACCATTCATCTACATTGAAAGAGAATTCCCAAGTGTTTTTTTCAAAGGGTCACATCTGCCTTTGAAAACGTAGCCACAAAGGGACCCAACTTTCTTCTCTATATAAGTTCAGGTACTTGTAAATGTAGATATGATAACCATATATGTTGGTGAATTTTACAACCAATCCATGTGGGTCTATCCCCACATTGGTACACGTGTCGCGAGTGGGTTCGAGTCCCAGATTTATCTCCTTGGTGTGGTGACACGTATGCCCTAAGATTTTGAGTCATAACTAACTCAATTGCCGGTCCATAGTCATCCAACTAACTTCAGCCTCCTATGATTGTGCTCTTTCACCTTTTGGATGTCTCTTCATGATGTTGGGAAATATTACGCTTGCAATAGATATAGATATAGATATGGTTATATTTGGTGCTAGTTATAATCAGACCCACATGGTCCTCTAAGGCCTATAGTTTGACATGGTTGTTTTCTACTTTTAGGAAGTCTTTTCATGTTTTGCACTTGCAGATTCCCATTATAATATCTTATGGACACAATTCTGTCACATAAAATGTAATGATATAATTTTAGAAATTTCCTTGGTGAGAATCTCTTCTTATAAAAAAATCATGACGAATCATGTACTTTCCTAATATCGATATTGATGTCCATACATATTAGTACTGAGTACAGCGATAACACGATGAGGATAGTATTCAAAAGAGTGCGAGGGAAAGTCAAGAAAGGATTAATCAAAAACTCGCAACACCAACTCCCAAATCTGCACAAGTTAATTAGAAAAAGGACACGGCGACTGTGCCACAGTCGCCGAAGACTGGATTTAGTTCAAAAAAGACCTTATCTGCCATTTGGGTTCCGATCGAATTCGCCAGGTCTCAGAGATAAAATCAACAAATCACTCGTTGAAGAGGTAAATGGGTTTAGAAAAACACACCAACAGGTCCACACACAAAGGCCCTCATAAGAGTGAGTTCGAATTTATTATGTCCTGCACCACAAGATGAGGCCTCAACAAACTAGACTAAAACCATGGATGGGAAGGAGGAAATTAGCAATCGGCTCATTAATTTTATAAATCTGGAGGAACCCTTGCCAGAAAATCATGTTCTACCACTTCAAATATCCATCACTAAGAGAAGGAAACTAAAGGAAATTCGAGTGCAGCCTTTCGAAAGAATGCTACTATTCAGGCCAACGTTAACAACGAGTCGATGAATTAGTTTCTATTCAGGTTGTAGTTTTGGGGTACAAGCAGCGGAAGTTAAGGAGGGTTCTCATGGGAAGTTAAGAAGGTCGATAGAGGTAGCGACACTGATGGTGGCTGTGTTTTGACATGGTATAAAAATTCAGATTAATTATGAGGATTTCTTTTAGCTTTTTTCATATTTTTCGGCGTCTAGTTGGGCTATTATACTTGATAACTCCTTTTATGTCTAAGGGTTTTTTTTGGCTAAAATGAGCAGCTTAGGGTAAGTGGTGCATATGTGTCTAGTCTTCAAAACTCTGTCTATACGAAACTATAACTATTGTAATATTTTATATTCTATCTCTATGATAATAGAATTCTTTTTTCTTTCAAAAAAAAAGTGCTTAATTTGTAGAGTTAAACTATATAAGTTTCTTCACTATTCCTAGGTTGCAAGTCATTAATTATAACCACAAAAAAAGAGAACATTTTGCAAGTCATTATTTAGAGCCGGACATCTTTGCTTATACTTTGAACAGGTCTTTTCATGCTCTCCACTTGCTTGCAGGTCACTTCTATATATGTGAACAACTTTTAGTTTCACTTATTTTTTAGGTACTAATTAGCAAAATTATTCATGTTAATTTTGACCGACATAAATGGGAATATTGTATGTAGTGGTGACTAGTTTCATGTTTTTCCTTTTGCAAATGTGACATGATTTGAGCCCCTCCCAATCACTTTTTTTTCTCAATTTCAAACATCGCCCTTCGCACTAGGGGAGCTAATTTCCATGCTTGAAGTCGTTACCTTAACTGCAAGGAGGGGAGATGCCGAAGATGGGACTAGTGACCGGAATGAAGTCATAATAAGGTAGTCGTACTGAAAGGTGTGGTTGAATCACTTCTTTTTTTTTAAAAAAAAAAAGAAAAAGATAATATTTGTTGGGTATTTTAGTTTGACACTCCTTCACTAATTTCTTTTGATTTTGCACTATGTGCTTGGGTTAGGAACCGTGGGTCGTCCAGTTTTATTAGTTGGGTTTAAGTTTTGATGGACCTATGAACCCACTAGAGAGGAAAGAAAAAAGTGTATATTGGTTTTGGAATGTAACATGGAAAGTTAGAATATTATATCATGTTACAACGTGCCACATATTTACGACTCATTTGCTCTAGCACTCGAACAACTCCCTGGGACTAATACATATTTCTCCTATAGCCAATATGAATCTATCGTTGCAACATTTCAACCATTTGAAGAAACACGAGTTTCTTTTTAGAGAAAAAATAAAATTCATTAATAGTACTTAATTATTTATAAGTAACATACTAATTAATTAATGGTGAATCAATCTTGGTACTTGAATTTCTTATTTTGCAGTTTTTCCTCTCTTTGATATATTATTGTTCGACTGATCTTATCATAGATAAGCTTCTAATAAGACCCGTAATATGTAGTCAAGTTCTTCTTCTTATAAACGGACTAAACACGTACAAATATTTTAATGATTCGGCATACAATAAAGTTCGAACACAATAACTATTGCATGTTCGGATACTATATATATATATATATATATATATATATATATATATATATATATATATATATATAGCAACATATCTAAAAACTTGAATGGTCTAACCAACATTTGATGCCAAACAGCTGGTGGGTCCAATATCACATGATCACTAAATATTTCAAATACTTTCAAGTTGGAAAACTCACATCATGATTAGTCATTTGGCTCCTATAACCCTAAAAAGTATATATCCAAGTAATAAAAGCCTCAATTTTTTTTTTTTTTTGGAGTCCCCTCGTGTAAGTTCTATTAAGTTTTACATGGAAAACCAGAGTATATATTATTCCTTTAACTTTATTACATCCTTTTATTTAAAATAGAATAAAAGTAACACAATCCAAATTAGTTCTTTTATCTATAATA